>MU122293.1:1480-15338 GCA_014904905.1 Wilcoxina mikolae CBS 423.85
TGCGGAGGTAGAAGCTGCGGTGGTGGTGGCTGCAGTGGGGGTGGAGTCGAGATTTAACGCGGCGGTGGTGGTGGTTCAGGACACTTCGACATCCATAGTGTCGCTGAGTGCTGCTGTAATGTCGTTGAGTGATGTAAATCTCATGTTGGTTGTTGGTTGTTGGTTGTGGTTGAGAGGGCGTTATTGAGTGCAGTCATCGGTGTACAAAGAGGGTTGAACGATAATGTGAGGTGGCTGTCTTTCCTCAGGAACATAGGAGGGGAAAGGTCTTTATATACCTGAGGGGGGTATCTTCAAGTTGAGCCGTTTCCTTCTTCATCCAGTTTCTATGTAATTTCCAATTTCCTTATTATACTCTTTTCGTATCTGTTCACAACTTCTTTGCTTCTCACCCTCCTGTTTCCCTACTTGTACTCAGCGATTGAGTATAGCTGTAATGGCGGTGCCAGGTGCACTTGGCTCCCAAGTGCACTTGGCTCTCAAGCACACTTGGCTGCTGAGGCCGGGTAACCACCCTTCATATATAATCACCTTGCGAAGTGCTTTTGGCACGCTAACGATTATCTTACCTACATACCGTACAATTGATATATATTGCTTATTCCCGTTTGCAACCGTATCTATCCTTATACTCTTATAAGAGGACGCACACAGACGTACGTCCTTACAATATAATCGCTTTTTCAGTCACCAGATACGTTTCGCTCACAGGGTTTCGTGAATTGTTTACTTTTTTGACGTATACAAACAGGCGATTTGTCGATTTCATACAATTGCAGCCCCAATTCCCTCAAAGAGGTCATCTAGAACTCAATTACGCATCACTGACAGTCGCGACAGTGAGGAATTCTTGCAGGCAACAACCTCCGCATCTGAGAACCAAACACGTCAAATTATCAGATCCAGGACCACTCCGAAGGCCTTATCAGATGTCGAGATCAATGACGGAGATCAAGATGAAGTAGACGACGAGGAGGAAGTCGACGACGGGGACGAAGGTCACGGTAATGACCGTGATGACGGCTTCAGATCCATGATCACCGATGAGGATCTTAGTGAAATGTCGGCCCAAAACAGGATGCTAAAGATGATGTTCGAACAGCAGGCCGTATCGTTAAAGGCCGAGAGAGAACGGTTGACTTTCGAATGAGAAAAATGGGCAACTGCATGTGCCGAACGCGAAGCCACGACGCATGAGAAATCCGCAATCTTCACCATGGTCGACCCCGTACGATACTGCGGTGGAGCCATGGAGTTACACATGTTTATCGACGCGTTACACTCCAATTTCTACACACACAAACACTTGTTTCCACGCGGTGGATGCAAACAAGTCAAATACGCGGTTTCCCTCCTCGACTGCTGGAGCAATCACCCGGATCTGAGGCAGCATCAGACGGCGACGATGGACCCTTCCGAATGGGACTGCAACCTACACGCAGATTCTGAACCCTGTTTGGAGGACTTCAACAATTTCGCACCAGAGATCACCCAGATATATGGAGATAAGGATCGCTGCGGGAAAGCGGTGATGAAGGCGATGTATGAATACATACAATTACCTAATAAGCCGGTTAGAGCCTACGCCAACCATGAGAAAGCTAATTGGAGACAGGCCGGATGGACCATACAAAGGAGCGAGCAGATGCTCTACGACATGGCCTGGGCAGGTCTCCGACACGCGCTCAAAAACAAGGTTGGGCCGATGACCCCCCCTTGTGCAAGGTTCGAGACAATCGAGGACCTTTTCGACAAGGCTGCAGCCTCACAGGGTATATACACCGATAAGAGACTCGGCGGCCAGCAGCAGCAGCAGCAGCAACAGCAAAGGCAGCCGGAATCGTCCCAAAAAGGCAGGAATCGAAGTTACCGGCCATCCATCTCAGAACTGGCGACCGTGAGGTCGACCAACGACATGCCCGGCAGCACTCGTGCCAATTTGACCGCAGCCCCGTGGGTTTCGAAGGAGGTCTACGAGATCAGAAAGACAAATGGGCTGTGTATACGTTGCGGCAGCAAAGAGCAGAAGATGCACCACTGCCCGAAGTACAATAGGGCATACTTCCCTGAGAGAACTCCAAAGCCCGACGGCAACGGTGGTGGCGGGCACCACCAAGTAAAACGCCACAAGTCATCCGACACTCAACAGTCAAAAAACTCGCATACCTCTCCCGACACCTCGCCCGGCGGGAGAGACTGGACGAACAGGAGTTAGGGCTAGAGAGGTTGTGAATGAGAACGTTGTTGGCGACGATAGATGAGATCCAGTCCCATCAATTCGCTCTCAAATCGAGAGTTATCATCGAGCCACCCAGGGCTCTCTTTTCAAGTCAATACTTATGTGGTACAGAGAAGCCAGATTCGTCTGACATTGTTCACAAAGTGGTCTTACGAGATGGACATGGCGAGATGCAGCCCATTCGGGCTCTAATCGACTGTGGCACGACGAGCATCATTATGTCACCGAGGCTGCTCAGGCCACTCGGGCTACAACATGCACCGGCGGTCACAGCTACGCAGGGCCTCAACGGCCAATTCATGATGTCTGCGAAAGAGAGTCGAAAAGCAAACATCTCGGTTCGGTATTCTGAGCACTTGGCACCGGTTGACAAATCAGAGGTGCTGGTCGTACCTATGACTTACGACCTGGTTCTAGGCTTGCCTTTGTTCAAGACTAGAAACCCTGAGGTTGACTGGACATCCGGTCGACTTCTGGCCCTGCGGACGCCTAGCGGAGTATACAGGTTAAAGGCCGCAGACTCAAATGAGCCCGTGGCACCACCGGCGGCCACCCAGATGACGTCGGAGGGTGCGGTTCCGGACATACATCTGCTTTGAGCCACCGCATTCGAGGATCTCCTAGCTAGCGACGAGATTCTCGAGGCATTCGCCATATGTATTGGCGATTGCACAGGCTTGCTGGGAGCTTCCATGGAAGGCATCACCAAAGGTGAGAGAAGCCCCTGCAGCTGGACGAGCAAGCAGGAGCAGCGGTGGCAGTTGCGGCAGAAGAGTTACACATTGACGGTGCTTGAATGACTGCTACCGGCTGGCCGAGTCAAGAAGGGAGTACTGGACGGTGGGGGTTCCCATCGAGGATACCTTGTTATGGCAAGGGCTCCTGAATTCCAACCTTCGCTTCCATCTCACGATTACGAGCACAAAGCTAACCAGTACAGATGGAGTTTCGGCGCCTGAAATGGTGCTTTCAGATGACAGCGGCCATATCCCCGCCAAGTATCAGGAATTTGTGCAGGTCTTTATCAAGCCCAAGGCAGAGACCCTGACACCACACCGGTCAATTGACCATGCGATCGACCTGGAACCTTGGAACAAGCTGCCTTACGGGTGTCTCTATAACCTGTCGGTGGTTGGGTTAAAACCTCTAAAGGCCTACATCGATACAAACCTGGCCAATGGTTTCATCCAGCGGTCATCATCACCAGCAGCGGCACCAATACTTTTTGCAAAGAAGAAGGATGGCGGCATGAGACTCTGTATAGACTACTGAACTCTCAACGCGGGCACCATTAGTGTTGGCAACGAACCACCTGGGGATCGTACAATTGACGAACCGATTTGGTCCGCACGAACCGGATCCTTGCCAAGCCTTTCGCCACAAACCCCACTATTTCACCCTACAATTGCGAACGATATAAAGTAAGCGAGTTCTTGTCCGATCGGCTCGATTTGTAGCGCATCTTGTAGCGGGAGAGGTTAGCTACAAGATGCGCTAAAAATTGAGCCGATCAGACAAGAACTCGCTTACTTATTATCGTTCGAACATAGACGGTTCGCGAACTGGTTCGGACAAACCTCGGAACTTCGTCCAAATCTCGGATCGAATCCGGATCGAACCGCGTCCTGGTTCGATCCTCGACGAACCGATCCGCTTCATTGCCAACACTAGGCACCATCAAGAATCGCTACCCCCTTCCATTGATCTCGGAGATGCTTGACCGTGTTGGCAGCGGCAGGATCTTTACGAAACTCGACCTTCACGGAGCCTATCACCTTATTCGCATTAAGGAAGGTGACGAATGCAAGACAGCTTTCCGAACCCGATACGGACAGTTCGAGTACAAGGTCATGCCATTTCGCCTAACAAACGCACCGGCTACGTTTCAGGCTTACATCGACGATTGGCTGCGGTCTTACATCGACGACCTCACCGTGTTCTACCTCGACCCCATGTTGATCTAGTCTACCAACGAGAAGGAGCACGACGAGCACCTGTGGAAAGTACCTCAACGACTGCCGGAGTTCCGCCTCTATTGCAAGGCAGAGAAGTGCCAACTTGGGGTCTCGGAGATTGGCTTCCTCGGCTTCATCATCTCTGCCGAAGGGGTAATGATGGAAACGGATCGGATCGCGATGATCGAGGATTGGCCAACACCCAAGTCGGTACGGGACATCCAAGTCCTTCTCAGCTTCACGAACTTCTATCGGAGGTTCATCCGGAAATATGCCAAGGTAACGGCGCCCATATCGAACTTGCTAAAGAAGGCTACAGGTAAGCCAAAATGGGAGTGGCCGAGAGACGCAGAGCTCGCCTTCCGGAAACTGAAGAAAGCCTTTTCTGTGGTACCGAATTTGCAACACTTCGACCCAGCCAAGCCCATCCTCCTCCAGATGGAGGGGAGCGGCTTCGCGATTGAAGGAATCCTGAACCAGTACGATGGCTTCAGAACCCTTCGGCCAGTCAAATTCTACTCTCGGAAATGCTCTCCATCTGAGCAGAACCACGACACGTACGATCGAAAACTCCTTGCCCTCGTCGAGTCCTTCAAACAATGGCGGCACTATCTGGAGGGCGCCCGTCACAAAGTGATGGTGTGGTGTGACCACAAGAATCTTGAGTATTTCCAAACTTCCAAAGTGCTCTCACGGTGACAAGCTAGGTGGACGGAAATTCTCTCGGTGTATGACTTCAGCATCGAACACATGGAAGGCGCCAAAAACCCCTCCGACGGCCCGTCGAAATGGTACGACTATGAGATCGGCTACGAGGAGAAGTCTGTCAGACGACTCTTGGCAACCCTGACTACACCTGTTGTCGAACCCTACGATGACCCCCTACCGGCGATAAAGAAGGCCCAGGCTACTGACAAATTGGCGGTCGACGTCTCAGGTAAGCTAGTCGATAACCCAATGGCCTCAGCCACAGCCACAGCTACAGCCACAGCCGAAGCCGAAGTCGAAGCTGAAGCCGAACCCAACGAGAACCAATGGAGGGTGGTCAATGGAGCTCTGATCTTGGTGGGGAGGATATACGTCCCTGCAGACGATGTTCTCCGCGGCAAAGTGATAAGTCTCTTTCATGACAACCCTGAGTCCGGCCACTTCGGAGCTCTTCAAACTGCTGAGCCAGTCTCTAGGGATTTCTATTGGCCTACGATGGACACGTATATAAGGAAGCACGTCAGCAGCTGTGAAGTATGTCACCGAATCAAGGCCCCGTGGCATGCCCACCACGGAATCAACATGCCACTGCCACCACCGTCATGACCCTGGGAAGGCGTCACCATGGACTTCGTCACAGATTTGCCGGAATCGACCAGGTCCGGATACACGGGGATCCTAGTCATTGTTGATCGACTGACAAAAATGGCGATCTGCCTGCCCTGCAGAAAGGATATCGACTCACCGGACCTGGCCAGGCTTTTCTTCGAGTACGTGATCTGCAAACGTGGCGTCCCTGATAACGTCATCACCGATCGGGGCACCCAATTCACAAGCCGATTCTGGACGAGGGTCTGCAGACACATGAGTATGGATCACCGACTGTCGACTGCATTTCATCCGCAGATGGACGGCCAGACGGAGCAGCAGAATCAGACGATAGAGCTGAACCTCTGAGCCTTCTGCAACTATCAGCAGGACAACTGGGTGGAGCTCCTACCGTTGGCCGAATTCGCGTACAACAACTCTGTACATGCTTCGACAAGGATGACTCCCTTTTGGGCCAATTTCCACTTCAATCTGCCACTACAGTTCAAGGCCCCGAAAGAACCATCGAAGCTAAAATCAGAGACCCAAGCAGATACTTTGGCAGCCGGGCTGGAAGAGACGCACCGCACCCTCCGGGAGAACTTATTGGAAGCCCAAGCCCACCAGACGAAATACGCCGGCGGCAAAGGAATGACGTTCGAGGTCAGAGATAAGGTCTGGCTCTCAACTTGGAACATCAAGACCGCAAGGGCGTCAAAGAAGTTAGATTACAAGCACTTGTGACCATACACGGTGAGTAAAGTCATCAATAAGAACACTTACAGATTAGACTTGCCAAAGACAATGCGCATACACAACGTGTTCCACGTATTCCTGCTTGATAAGTACTCGCCGCCGGCTTTCGGCCAGCTGCCATCGGAACCGCAGCCAACGATTGTCGATGATACACATTAGTGGGAGGTCGATCAGATTCTCGATTCCAAGCGACGCTACCGAAAGCTCCACTATCTCGTTCGGTGGGCTGGTTACAACTACCTACGCACGAGTTCGGAGCCGGCAGAGAACCTCGAGAATGCTCAAGAACTAGTCGATGATTTCCATCAGGAGCACCTAAGCAAGCCACGGCCAGAATCGATGTCATCGCCGCGGACGGTTCAGAGGTGGAGGATCCAGTGTCAAATTGCACGTTTCCTTCTCTTCTCTTTCTTCTCTTCTTATGGATTTCGGCTCGGTACAAATGGCATCGGCACGGGTTTTACCACCTACCACTTGAGGTAGATTTCCCCCATGCACCGAATCCACCGTGAGGTCGCCTTGATGGCACCGATCGGTCGTGGGACTTATGCAGACGTACGAAGGTGTACGCACCTTATCTTGTCTTTCTTCATGTATAGATATGTGTGTCGCAGCCCACGAGGTCTGCTGATCAAGAGGTGCATGATGTAATGGCAGTACCAGATGCACTTGGCTGCCTAGGCCAGGTAACCGCCCTTCCTATATAATCACCTCGTGAAGTGCTTTTTGCATGCTAGTGATTATCTTACCTACATACCGTACAATTGATATATATTGCTTATTCCCATTTGCAACCGTATCTATCCTTATACTCTTATACGAGGCCGTACACGGACGTACGTCCTTACGATATCTTCCTCATCGTTCCTGTTGTTGATGGTGAATTTCCTGCTTACTCCTGCGATAGTCATCGCTTCTTTTATCTTGAGGTTACCTGAGGGTTAGGGGAGCATGATAGTGATTTTTGATGTAACGTAGGTGTAACTCAGCCAATAGGAATATGTCTTCCCACTCCATCTCGCAAATCTACGCATTTTGTGTTGTTTCGGTATCTTCGACTCTTTTCGTTATAGTCTATGCAATGGATCTCCACCCTTCCTCCGTTTTCTTTCCCCTCCCTGTGTTTTCCATCAATGTTTCGGTGTGTGGTCTGCTGGTACCAGATGTGTGGCGTTCTATTTATCCACTAGCTCCTTACATACCGCCATATCCTCCGCCTGTACCCACGATTGTTTCTACCAGTCTTTCCACCGGATTAAATACATCCAGCTTCCTTTTATATATTTCTGGCCTGTTACAGCCTCCACCTGGAACTGCTCGAGATCCTACGATTCCTCTTGTTGTGTAGCATTAGATGTACAAACTTCTCAAGCATGGTGTATGCCTTCATTGCGAGTGAAGAACTTCTTGCGTCAGCTACCATCTATCCAGCCCACAGGTTCTGCTCTGTCTACCTCTGCCAGTTGATAGGTTCCCAAGCTCTGGATAATTCCTGTGGCATGGTAGGGACCTCGCCACCCCCATCCAGTTTGGTGCCATGAGACTGCTCAATCTTGGTTTCATGCACGAGAGCTAAATCGCCAATCTGGAGCTCTACAGCATGGAGATTGGCTGCTTGGTCGAAGTCATATTTTTTGGCATCTCTCTACTCCTTCAGGTTTTGTATGGCAGCATCGATATCTTCTCGCCATCTTTCCAGATGACTTTCTCTAACCACTAGCAGTGACGCTGTATCGTCGATTTCTGGGGTTGAGTTGATAGTATTCCATGTTAAGTTCTCCAGCTCTATCGAAAGTACCGTATCTTGACCAAACATAAGGGGAAAGGGCGAATATCCTGTTATATGTGTGACGGTGATCCTGTTGGCCCAATGCACTGCTGGTAGGTGGTCAATCCACATCTCTTTCGGTTCGTCGGAGCAGGCCGTGAGTTTGGACAGCGCATCCGCAATCGGTCTGTGTCCTCGTTCAATTACTCCATTATCAGAGACATGGTATGGAGTTACGGTGATCTTCCGGATATTATACCGTTGGAGCAGGAGGTCAGTCCATTCATTGTACTCTGCTCCTCCGTCCACCACCACACTTTCTGGGGTTCCGAACAGGCAAATTATCTTCTCATAAAAGAAGTTGGCGACCCATTCCGATATACTCTATTTTAGTAGTCATGCGTCTGCCCACTCGCTGAGATATTCCATGGCTATCACCAGCAGGCGGAACCCATCCTCTGTTTAGAGCGTGTACGAAATGTTCATTCCTACACTCTTCTATAGATGACTAACAGCTAGGCTTTACAGGCGTTCATCATACTGTTGCGGCGCTCTCTTCTAGCACTTCTTGCATGTTTTCACCCAGTGTTTGACATCGACATACATTTCGAGCCACAAGTACCACTCAACTACCTTCCGTAATGTTTCTTCCCTTCCATGGTACCAGCTCAGTTTGTGTGCAGCTTCCATTGCTTTCCTTTTCTGCTCCATGCTCACCAACACCTTAGTTGGTGGTTCATTGGTTTTCCGCCTACGGTAGAGTACTCCATTTGAAACGAGGTATTTCATGGCTTTCCGCTGAAATTGCTGCATTTCTTTGGGAGTTTTTCCTTCCGGCCGCTTCAGGTTCCGCAGAAATTCACGTATCTCTTTCCATCTCCCTTTATATTCTTTCGCCAATCCTAACCTAACAATTGGTTCCTATGCTCTCTCATTCCTTTTTCTTTCCGTCTCTCGTTCCACCTGTATTCCGAGTAAACCTGCTTCAATTGTTTCCTCGAGATTATTCTCCTCCTCTGGCTCTGACTTCCCTTCCCCTTGCGGTCACCACAACAGACTACCAGGACCTCCATTCATCGTCCCTGCAATGTGTTTATCATCGAAGTCGAACAGGCATATCCACACCATCCAGCGGGAGACTTGTGCTCCTGGCAGATCATTGGTAGGTAAATTTAGTTGATGCACTGATGTGTTAGCGTCCGTCTCCACGAGGAATCTGACCCCTTATTCATAGTTGTGAAACATCTTGAATACCTTTATCAGTCCACGGCACTCATGTTTCCCCACGTTATATCTGTTCTCGCCTTTGTTCCAAAGTCCACTTTCATACCGATACGGGTGCCGGTCCTTATTTTCATCTTCCTGCTGATAGATTGCCCCCCACCCTTCTAAGCTGGTGTCAACCCCCACGACTATTTGCCCGGCGCCGTCGCTAACATCTAACGTCTTCAGTGCAGGAGGATTGAAGAGCGCTTCCTTCACGATTGCCATGGCTTGCTTTTTTTCATTCTCCCATTGAAACTCGACATCCTTCTGCAAAATCCGGAATAGGGGCCCTGTGATGATTGCATACTCAGGAATTCATATTCGATACTATGTTCAAAAGCCCAAAAATCTCCTGCACTCGGTACGGTTCTCACACCAAAGCTAATTCTACACCTTGTCGACCTTTGACACTTGCGGCCACCTTCCCACCAGTGCGCAGACAAACTCGACTATTTTTACTCTGTTCCAGCACCAGTGAGATTTCTCTCCGGAAATAGTGTCTCATGGTCTCTCCATATTGGCAAGTACGTTATCCAGATTCTGGAGATGTTCCAGTATGAACCTTCGAACTCCAGGTAGCCCTTCTACCTCTTTGTCCCTGTATCAACCTTTCGGACCTTTCACTACGACCACGTCAATGAATACTGTCACGATTGACCCTAGGTGGGCGTTTAGTTTTTTCTGAGATCCTCGGACAAATGCAGATACCGAAATAGTGGCTTCCTGTACTGGTCTGATAGCTCGATATATCCCTTGAGCAGTGTGAAAGGCCATATAGTTCCAGCTATCCTCGTACATTACATTTTGGTCGCACCCAGAATAGAAGTAAATCAGTTGAGAAATGGGCAGTCCGGCAAAGGCTTAGGAATACTCTTTGATGTTAGGTGGTATCCCGGCGTCTTCCAGCATATGCTGATTCGCACTCACAGCAGAGATGATGAAGTGGTACTTCCCATTCATTGTCGGAATTAAGAAGTGATTATTTCTGTAGGGACCCAGACGGGTTCGAATCGACCCTGCTGAATCCTCTCTTCTATCATCTTGTTTTTCACGGAAATGACTTTCTTGGGTATGCGGAATACAGGATCCTTTCAGACTTTGTGACCAGGCTCCAGCGGGATGCTATGGGGTGGCTTGACCTCGTTGCTAATCGTTTTCAATTACTCTCATTTCTATGAGAGAGAGTATTCTCTCTTTGATAGCATACCGATGAGGGCTTCTTTTTCCTTCGGGCATAATATACTCCATATATGTAGATCTTGTACTCTCTCAGGTGTCAACCCTTTATCTCTTTCTCCGTGGGAGAACTTGTGGATATACCACTCATCCCAAGGGCCTGATATTAGTACGGCCTGAGTGATAGCTCTTCCTCTCCAGTCAAGTCCGGCATCTGGTGTACTTTCATCTGACAAGGCAACAGGCTTCCCTTTCTGAGCAATGTATTTATAGTGGGGGTGTATCCAGTCTACTTTGGTGTTGTTGTCTAAGTTGCACTTCGCTGAATGAAAGTATGAGGAAAAGGGTTGTATTTGATTAAGTTCCGGTACCAGGCCATTTGTAGAAACCCACGCAAATGTCGTGGATTCTCTTGCTGTTACCCTCATTTCCTTCACCAGAGCCTCTTCTCTCATCGACCACTCCTCTCCTACCATTCGCCTACCCAACTCTCTGACTACTAGTCCCTCCTCTTCTTCCCATTCATCCTCCCAATTGATGCCTCTTCCCATCAGCTTCCTTACTGCCATTGATAGTCCCCCTGTTCTGACTGACTGTTCCCCTTCTTCCTTAATCGATTCTCCCTCTTTCCCTGCAAATGCTTTCTTCTTATCAATCGACTTCTTCTCTTTTCCTTTTTTACCATTTGGTCCCTTTGTATCACACTTTTTCCTCTCAGAAATGTCCAACCCTTTCCCTTCGTAGTGCTAGATCATAACCTTCATAGTCACTATTACTTTAACTAGGTGTGGATGTTTTCCGAGCTGCGGGCGAATCTATCACTTTTGTCTTCAGAAAAGGTAGCAATAAATGTCATCCGTTCTGACCTATCAACGGCGGAGATGGTGATCTTGCAACTGCCATCATCTAGGTTCCTCTTCCACTTACGAGCGTATGTTTCCAATGGGCGGCCAAAGTTAACCTGTGCGAATATGGATGTTACTAAAAGGATAGGTACGGGAATGACAATACGATGGATGTTGAATAGCACAGACTCTGCCACTTTCGTCAAATCAGACCGATTGCCATTGGCATTGATCATCTTCCAGTCAGTATATTTCCACCTGATGTTCAATTCTCTGGTGATTTCTTCGCTCATCACGCAGATATCAGATCCCCCATCGATGAGAATGGGGAGCTCATACCCATGAATCTTTTCGGGAATGGTTGAAGAGGCCCTGGCGTATCGGAACTAGATGTATCTGACATGACCATTCAGGTCAGAAAAGGCAGAAACGTGAGCGATTCCGACCTTCTTTGGGGTGGCTGGGGTCCTGGCTACAACGCGTTTGTCTTTGGGAACTGGGACCATTTTAGCTTTTAGCAGCAGTTGAAAGGTCAATTCACTGGATTCTTTCTCTTGACGGGCTAGGATTGTGTAATCGAGTTGGCTGCTTCTGAGGACAACATGGTATCCAGTATCCAGGGCCGGTGCTTTCTTTCGTGGTGCTTTTGGAGCCTTAGGAGTCTTTGGTGTCGTGTTTTTGATGGGGTCTGTTTTGGCCGGTTGCTTGCTGAACACCTCCTATTTTCTGATAGTTCATTATTCCTGGTTAATTGCAATTGTTGAAATATCTGGAATTTCTTTCTCAATACGTGCCCACTTATCATTATCCCTGGTGACCTCATCTGTCCTCTTGTTCTCTAGTCTACAAAGGGATATCCTGTCTGCGTACGCACAACTGCAGACCTTTTCTCTCTTTCTTCCTAATCTGGACGTGTATCTGTCTTCTCCTCCATTTCACTTTCCTCTTCTTCTTCTGTACTCCTTTCGCCTTGCCCCTCTGCTTGTTCTTCATCCTCATCACTCAATTCCTCGATACAGTCTCCGTTACCTTCTTCCACATCTTCCTTACTTGCAGACCGACCAGAGTAATACCCATCGATCTCCGACAGCTGTCGAGCCATCCCTGAGCAAAAGGCGGTCACCTGAGTGCTGGCCATCTGAAACAGTTGGGTTCTGGCAAAGTGCTGTGGCGGAGGCGGCTGTTGTGCAGCAGTGGTGTCTACACCCCCTCCTTGCCCTTGTGGGGCTACTTCCCGGATGTAATCTCGCATTGACAATAACCTTCTTTCCGGCCGATACCTGGATATCTCTTCTCCATTTCTGCCTTTTGGTCCTAAGCTTAGTCTTCCACGTTCATTCAGATGGAGTATTCACTATTCCTTATCGGTGCACACATCGGGTGTAATGGCGGCCGGCCTATGGCAGGGTAACTGCCTTTCATATATAATCACCTCGCGAAGTGCTTTTGGCACGGTAGCAATTATCTTACCTAAATACCGTACAATTGATATCTTTATCACTTATTCCGTTTGCAACCGTATCTCTAAGTATCTATCCATACGAGGACGTATGTCCTTACATCGGGGCAGAACATGCTGATGTGTCCTATCTCATCAAAATAGATACAGGGTCCTGATCCTTGCTGTGAATACTATTGGAAATTGGGTCCCGATTGGTAATAAGCGGGTCCCGTGAGTGCATTTCGAGGTGGAAAGTTCATTGTTGTGTGCAGAGGTGGATGGTCAGCTTGGATGGTATACGCCCTGGCAGTCTGGTAGCCTCCTTATCTGGGTTTATTCGTTTTACTCATCTCAAAGGTCCAGGCCTCGAAGGCCTTCATCATATTGTCTATGTTTGTGTTGATTGTATTTTCAGCTTCAAGGATAGGAATTTCCTCCATGGCCTGTACTGGTGTTGGACTTTCTTCGCTACGGATTGCTGGAAGGTTTACCACTACTGACATCTGTGGGACCGGAACTACATCTGAAACTATATAAGAGGAGACTCCTGGCACCGGACGTGGTCTGTTCGAGGCCAGGAGGGTGATGGCGTTGGCGGTCACACATTTGTCCTGGACATGCTTTCGGAGTTTGTCGTATTTGAACTTCGAGGGATCTCTAGGATCTAATTCGAGTTTCATTACTGCTTTTGCCCTCAAAGCTCTTGGGAGGGCTCCGAGCAGCATTTTCCCCTGTGAGTACTCAGCCATGGCTCCCTTATCGATCATAATGCGGCTGATGTTGTCGTATGTAAGGTTAAAGGCTTTCAGGCTGATATTCCCATGCTCCAGCTGGTCCTTGCATAGTATTTCCAAGTACGATCTCATATACATATAAACTCGGAGATCGGCATGTCAGAAGGCATCTTTCAGCTCCTCTTTCACCACCTCCCAGTCTTTCTTCAAATATCCGTTGATCATTTCGATCGTTTTCTGGATCATTTCAGAACAGTAGTACAGGAAGGTAGCAATCAAAAGCCTATAATGCACGTTGCCTGGAAGCAGCTGCACGAACAGCTTTCAAATGGGCCGCAAACAATGCTGTACGATTTGACGACTCAAAGTCAGAGATGATGCA
>MU122293.1:17433-33819 GCA_014904905.1 Wilcoxina mikolae CBS 423.85
TTTGTTATGCTTGTTCTTGGTTATTTGTTTGTACCTCACCGGCCATAGCCTGCGGGCTGCATGCTGTATGATGAATAAATAAATAAATAAATAAACAGGAAGGTAGCAATGACATCTTCGGATGCTGGGTCGGTCCCAGTACAAGATGAGAGGCTTTCGTATGCTTCGATAAAGTTGGTAACATCCTCTCATCTGAAGACTTAGGTGTCTATGGTTCTCGGAAGTGGTATTTGTCTCTTTTCCTTAAAGATAGTGAGGGCGAAGGACTCGATGAATTGCCTTTGATCGTGAACATGGTTAGATGAGATATTGCTGGATGATCCGGCATTGGTGGAGACTCCGGTGTTACTTTACAATCCAGCACTAGACGAACCGTCACAGACTCTAGAATCTGCGGCGGCAGAAGTAGGTTGGATGTACTCACTTGACCTTTTGATCAGTAATGCGGTAGTGGTTTGGAGGTTGGATGGAGATTTAGATGGTGAATTGGGAGTAATTGGTGATCTAAGGTCAATTGCGATTTTGTGAATTTTGGAAGGGGAGTTGGGTCAATTGGTGCTCTTTTTGAGGTGAATTCATTCTTTTCGTTCCCTTCTTAACCCAACTTTACCATCTCTCATAGTTTTCTGTATTAGCTGTTTGCCATGTCGTCTACCCCACGTGTTCAATTCCCTGCGCCATCTACTCCCCACGACTAGTAGTATCCTTATTAGGATCCTTCATATTACTACTCTTATCGTCGGCTTCCTTTCTTGGTATTCCTGCGGTTCAGTGTCTCCCTTAGTATGGTGATTGCATTCATTTTTACTTGTGTTTTCTTGTCCCGGTATAAGGTGGGTACCTGTTCTTGGAATTCGTCACGCCTGCAAGGTCAGTGCCTTCCGTCCCGGTGTTAGGTCGTTGCTTTTCTTTTCGATTTTGTCCCAGTAAAAGGTCGGTACCTTTCTCTCGCTGTTTGTCCTGGTATAGGATCAGTACCTGTTCTCGGAATTCGTATCTTCTGCATGGTTGGTGCCTTTCGTCCCGGTGTTAGGTTGGTGTCTTTATTTGGGTATTCGTCCCGGTATAAGGTTGGTGCCTGTTTCGTTATTTACGTTGCTGTACTCAGCTTATCGCACATGGCATTCCAATCCGACATTGTTAGCACCGCCTCTAGGAACGTCGTCATTTCCTTCGGCATTGGCTTCTCTCACAGGGTAGGTATCTTTCATTAGTTGATTCTCTCAATAGTTATCCATATTGATTTGTGGGGGTCTTTCCCACCATTCCGTACTCAGCGTTCGGAACCACAATACAGGTTTCGGCTCTATTTATGGCGAAATGAAGGAGATGGTATGCAGAGGGCCTACCCTCGACACTCCATTGTACCTGTTGTGGCATCCAAAGGGTATTGGTTATAAAGAGCGGTTGTGGCTCAAGAAGCTTAGGAAGAGAGTGAGAGGATATGATGGGATACCCGGCTGTGAGGAACCACACAATTTGCGTGGATTTGCCAATTCTCAGAAATAATAAGTGAGACCAAGAGATGAGAAAGATAGAGTGTTTATTTCGTTGTCTGGTAAGATGATGATCATCTACTCTGAGGTCTCCCAAATATAATCTCCCCATCATTCAATCCGTCTCTGTTATCTCTGTATCTCTGTATGCCCTCCCCTGACAAACGGAGTGGCGGTGGTGGTGCATACAGAATGTCCGCCACACCATGGATTGCCATGCAGCTTCCATCATACCTCGTACACCTGCTAAGGGAAAACTCCTAACAAGGATGATGAGTTTGTTGACTATTGAATGTGGAATGATGTTTTTGCATTTAACTTAAGATCTATTTTCACTGTACTGTACAACATGTTAGCATTTTTACTACCATATTGTGGAAACAGCAAATTAGATCTTTAGCTCGCTTATACTACCACCAGGATCTCAGGTGTTAGGGTCATATTGCCATGATTTCTGAATTTCGCTTTCATAGACTTATTAACACACAACTTCCCATCTGTTGGCATATACAACTTCTAAAGCTAGATTCTTACCGATGAGTTCTTGTAAGGACTTAATTCCTCGTATGGATGGATATGCGTAGATACGGTTGCAAACGGGAATAAGTGATAAAGATATCAATTGTACAGTATGTAGGTAAGATAATCGCTAGCGTGCCAAAAGCACTTCGCGAGGTGATTATATATGAAGGGCGGTTACCCGGCCTCGGCAGCCAAGTGCACTTGGGAAGGCCAAGTGCGCTTGGGAGCCAAGTGCGCTTGAGAGCCAGGTGCGCTTGAGAGCCAGGTGCGCTTGAGAGGGCCAAGTGCACCTGGCACCGCCATTACAGTTCTTCTATCATGATAAACCAGATACACATTGGAATTCTCAGAGTGATCTTGATTTTGAATATATATTGAAGGCCTGTATAAGCAATAGCATATAATATGTTTTCATTTGTTTGTAAACTCTATCAGTCCTATTTCCAAATAGCTCTCAAAAGATTCACACAGGCTCTTACCTTTTCTTAACCAATTTTATCTAATCATCAATTGCCTTTATTTTAATACATACGTCCTCGTTCGTGTGGATATGAGTGTAGATATGGTTGCACACATCGATTCGAGAATAAGATAAGTGGGTTCAATTGGTAAGGTTATCAATAGTGTGCAACAGCACTCATACGAGCTGACTATATACTAGGCGGATGGGCAATTACACTGCCATAGGCCGGCCACCAATACATCATCCCCATCTTTATCTGCAAACCTCCTGCGCTGCATACCCATACCTGAAGAGAAGAAGAAACAAATCCAAGCTGGTACGCCCTCGTATGGCCTTGTGAATCCCGCTGCCAATCGGTACCACTAGATGATGACCTTTCAGTAGATCCGGCGCACGCTGAAAGTCCACCTCCTGTGATAGGTTGTAAATCCCGTGCAAATGCCATTTGTACTGGGCCGAGATCTAATAAGAAAAGACAAGAGAAGGAAACGTCTAATTGTAAGGGCGTACGTCTGTGTACCGCCTTGTATAAGAGTATAAGGTAGATACGATTGCAAACGAGGATTCGAGAATAAGGTAGATTCAATAGGTAAGGTTATCGATGGTGTGCAAAGGCACTTGCACGAGATGACTATATACTGGGCAGATGTGCGGTTACCCTGCCATAGTCCGGCCGCCAGTATATCATCCCCCTCTTTATCTGCAAACCTCCTGGGCTGCATACTGGTACATGAAGAGAAGAAGAAAAAAGAATCCAAGCTCGCACGCCCTCGTACAGCCTCGTAAATCCTGCAACCGATCGGTACTGCTCGAGGGTGACCCTTCGGTGGATCCGGTACACGGGGAATGTCCACCTCCAGTGGTAGGTGGTAAAACCCGTGCCGACGCCATTTGTACCGGGCCGAGATCAAATAAGAAGAGAAGAGAAGGAAACGTCCAATTGACCCCTGTAACCTCCAGATCTCCATGTCTCCATATCCAAGCCCTCGACATACCATAGCTTCCGTAGTAGTGCAGGCTCAGAGGTGCTCATATCGGGAAACGTCATTGGCTGTCGTCATCAATCGGATGTAGTTCGTCTATTATCTAACTCGTGAGCATCCAAGAGAAGATCGAACTTACAATATCAATCCAGTGCGAACGCTTGTGCCCTCGGTAGGCTTTCTCCGTAAGTGCACTTCCGTGCTCATGTAATCGTTCTCTGTAGGTGCACTTCGGAGCTTCCGCTCAGTTCGGAGGAAGGCAATGGTCAAGTGCGCTTGAGAGCTCCCGCTCAGATCGTAGAAAAGTAATCGTCAGGTGCACTTCAGAGCTTCCGCTCAGATCGTAGGAAGGTGATCGTCAAGTGCGATTCAGAGCTTCCGATTCAGGTACTCTTCCGTGCAAACGATAAGATACACTTCCATGCAAATTGATAAAGTACACTTCCGTGCAAACGATGATCGTGATCGCGTCCGTTTGAATCCGGATCGTAGGTACGGTCATCAGACCAACCGTCGTCGACTACTCTTCGCTTCGTCTTTCGACTTTCGGTTGCCCTACAACTTTTGCCCTTCGACCTTGCCCTTCGACCTTGGACTCTCCTTCGCATACATCACCACCTGCCCATCAAGGCCTGGGTGGAGATGAATGCCGATTCGTATGGTAGCCCGAGTCGCCTGAGCAGCCTTGGGACCATAAAGTAGCTGTAGCCCGAGCCGCCTGAGCAGCCTCGCGACCATGAAGATGCTCAAAACACTGAACCGAGATGCTCGTCTTACTTCGTCTTTGGACCTTATAGCGTCTTTGGGTCTTATTTCGTCTTCCGTTTCCTATCAGTCTTTTCGACTTCGCGTTGAGCTCGATGGTCTGGCGCGTGTATCAACGCGTCAAGAAAAAGGGGTACTGAGACCCGTAGGATATCTCGAGGTAATCTCTCGTTGATTAGTAGAATTTCTCGATGATACGTAGATCGTGTGTGTGATTTCTCGAAGTAATCTCGTGTATTCATGTGACTTCTCGATGATTGGTAGCGAGTAGTAACGCGTCGAAAAGGGGTAATTCACGAAATCCTGTGAGCGAAAGATATCCAATTACTAAAGATCGATAACAGTATAAGGGCGAACGTCCGTGTATGACCTCGTATACAAGTATAAGGTAGATACGGTTGCAAACAAGGATTCGAGAATGAGGTAGATTCAATATGTAAGGTTATCGATGGTATGCAAGGGCACTCGCACGAGATGACTATTCACTGGGTGGATGTGCGGTTACCCTGCCATAGGCCGGCCGCCATTACACCAATTGACCCCTGTAATCTCCAGATCTCCATATCTTCAAATCCATGATGACCTGTGTGGCTCGGCAGCACATTGCTCCATGTCCATATCCGAGTCCATACATCCGTAGCTTCCGTGGCACAGACTCAGTGATGCTCATATCAGTAAACGTCATTAGCTTTCGTCATCAATAGTATGTGGTTCGTCGATTATCTAACTCCTGACCATCGAAGGGAAGATCGAACTTACAATGTAATCAATCAAGTGCACTTAGCTGTTACAAAGCTTGTGCCGTGGGTAGTCTTTCTCTGTAAGTGTACTTCCTTGCAATGCCGATGCTCTGTAAGTCAGGTTGCAGCTTCGTTCATAGATGCTAACGCATCATAGGTGCGCTTCGGTGCTTCCGCTCAGTTCGGAGGAACGCAATCGTCAAGTGCACTTCAGAGCTTCCGGTCAGATCATAGGAAGGTTATTGTCAAGTGTGCTTCAGAGCTTACGCTCAGCTCGTAGGAAGTTGATCGTCAAGTGCGCTTCAGATCTTCCGATTCAGGTGCACTTCTGTGCAAACAATAAGGTACACTTCCATGCAAACGATGATTGTGATCACGTCCGCTTCAAATCGGAATTGTAGGTATGATCATCCC
The DNA here is from genome assembly GCA_014904905.1 of Wilcoxina mikolae CBS 423.85. Taxonomy (NCBI): domain Eukaryota; kingdom Fungi; phylum Ascomycota; class Pezizomycetes; order Pezizales; family Pyronemataceae; genus Wilcoxina; species Wilcoxina mikolae. Next base: position 22,817 of record MU122293.1, read on the forward strand.
ACCAACCGTCATCGACTACTCTTCACTTGGTACTTCGCCATTCGGTTGCCCTCCGACTTTTGCCCTTCGTCGTTGCCCTTCGTCCTTCGACTCTCCTTTGCAGATATCACTACCTGCCCATCAAGGCCCTGGTGGAGATGAATGACAGTTTGTGTGTTAGTGGTAGCCCAAGTAACCTGAGCAGCCTCGGGACCATGACGATGGTCAAAACACTGAACCCAGATACTCGTCTTTCAGTCTTACTTTGTCTTTGGGTCATATTTCGTCTTCGGCTTCCTCCATCTTTTCGAGTTCTCGTTGGGCTCCCGTGTATCGATGCCTCAAGAAACCGGGGTAATGAGATCCGTAGTATATCTCGAGGTAATCTCTCGTCGATGTGTACAATTTCTTGAGGGTAGATCAGGTGTATTCATGTGATTTCTCGAAGTAATCTCGTGTACTTGTGTGAATTCTTGATGATAGGTAGCAAGTTGTAACGCGTCGAAATGAGGTAATTAACGAAATTCCATGAGCGAAATGTATCCAATTACTAACGATCGATGACAGTGTACAGGCGTACGTACTCGTACGTGTAGATATGAGTGTAGATACAGTTGCACATGTGGATTCGAGAATAAGATAGATGGGTTCATTAGGTATGATTGTGGATAGCGTACAAGAGCACTCGCACGAGCTGACTATATACTGCGTGGATGGGCGGTTACCCTGCCATAGGCTGGCCGCCATTATACTTTACTACAATCTTCCAGTGGAGGTCGATATCTCTGTAGCTTCAAATCATCTTCTGTAAAAAGAGATATATTATCTTCAAGTATTGGTGATAGTGGACCCATCGGTTGCTAGCCATTCAATTGAATCAGTGTTTTCTATCTGATATGGTGCAGGATCTGAATATTTAGTTCAGGAGTCTAGGGGAGAAATCACATATATGAGTTGAACATTACCTTATTGTGAAAACAAGTATCTCAGCGAGGTAATATTGAAACATTATACATTACTAAACAATTGTGATGGCTTGTCTTCTCTGCACTATCATATAGATACCATAAACAAAAAGCAGTTACTACTTGATATGATGGCTCTTACTCACCTCACTAGAGTACACTTGGCAGTGCTAGATAGACACCCATTCTTTTCTGCTATAAATCTCAGGGAACATCTGTCCACATAATTCTTTGAGTTCTGCTCTGATACTGAAATGATGTTTATATCAAGTATATATAAATTGTCTCTCTTAAACCTGTCAATCTCTGATTTACAATATCCTGAATGTTAATTGAGCAGCATAAGAATAACATCAATATTGGCTTAATAATACCTGTTCTTCTTTAACGACTACACCAATATTGAAGATATCATAAATCAAAAGAGAAGGTGAAAGTCCAAGGGCTTCTGTATATTTCATATATATATCAGTTTGAGATTAGATACAGACTTGTATACTCAATCTGACTGACATTGTTGGGGATTTGTAGCCAGAAATACAGCAAGTGAATAAGTATCGGTGAGTTATCTCAAGCGAGGCCAAGCATTGTTCAGTGTTAACTGACAATTATTTCCGATAAGGGTCAATTATATCATGAATCATTGGTTTCAAATATATTGTAGTTTCTCATGTATCACATTTGGCAGCCAAAAGTTCTCATTTGAAGTCTGATTGATCCATCCAACCTTCAGATACATAATTTGCTGATGAAATATCAACATTATCAGGTGGTTTTAGACTGATATTTCTGTACCTTCCTCATCAGTTATCATATACATTGGGACAAAAACCAAGTCGCGCTCCAGATGCGGGATTGTTTAGGATGCATCGGGCTTCTCAGATAAAATCTCTTGAGCCTCGTCATCGAATAACACTGCATGTGGATATATACAACCCCTGACATTGCCTTTGCACCAGTTGATACAGTATTCCTTACTGATTCAGCGATACAGTACACATAATACTTACCAACGTACCCATGTAGTGTGCACACCTTTTGATCCACAATACTACTCTTGTAACACCTGAGTGCCAGGTATACTGCGACATAATTCAATGTTCATAGCATGCGAAGTATATACGATGCCCTAAATTGCATTCACATCTTGGGCAATAGATACAGTGCAGTGGTGGAAGTGTGCATGTTTGATATTAAGGTCTAATATATACTCTTTCCCGTTCCAAATATCCCCCATTATAAATGCCATACTACACGTCACAGCCAGCTTGAAGCACATCCTCTAAAGTAATCTTTCCTTCACCATCATCTACCGACTCCAACTCTACGTCCTTGTACTCATCCTCATTTTCATCCTCATTCTCATCTTTATCCTTGTTCTCATCCTGCTTGTGTTTCCGTACCAAACCAGACCAGATCTTCACCAGTGGTAACCGCCAGTTTAACTCAACTGTCACACAATTACGAACAGGCCATGGTTACTTCCGCAGTTACCTATACAAAATACCAACAAACTCTGTTGACTCCCCACACTGTCCATGTCGCTATGGAGGTCCCCAGTCACCAGAACATCTTCTTCTGAGATGCCCCTTATATCAACGCGAAAGACAAAGAATGCGGAAAGAAATTGGAGTGGTTCACCCTCGATATCTCTGGAAGTATCTTCTATATACCGACAAAGCAATGAAACCTTTGAAACATTTTCTGAACAACACACATATAGCAACACGAAGGTGGTACCTGGGTCAATTCCGCGATGATGAATACCTTGGGCAGGGTAACAATCGGATTGCGGGTCAGGGAACTGTCAACAACGAGGAGGAGGAACATCCGAGCGAGAGTGGAGAGGATGATGAGGGGTGTGAGGAAGAATTGGCGGGGGTAGACGTAGTGGGATAGAATGAGAAAAGGAGAAAGGGGAAGGGTGGAGGAGGGTAAACTCCAGGGGGAGAACCTGCATGATATGCAGGACCAGGCAGAACGAAACTGACATATGGTTCACTATTGTACGAAGTGTGTTACAGACCACTATGATTTCTTGAATATTTCTTTGTAACTAGAGCAGGGGTGACAGGAGGCTGCGGAGCGGTGCTACCTAGCCAGGGGTTTTTCGTTTTTCCTTTGTTCAGTTTCATTTGTTATGCTTGTTCTTGGTTATTTGTTTGTACCTCACCGGCCATAGCCTGCGGGCTGCATGCTGTATGATGAATAAATAAATAAATAAATAAATCCTGCTTGTGTTTGACATTATCATCATCCATCTGGAGACCACGATATTGCTGAGCATGACTCCTGATACTGTGACACTCATCATGCTCATTGTCGCTATCATTGTCCCCATCATCAATCCTGTCGTCAGCATCGAAAGACAAATCTGTAGCAGTAGGGATGCAGCCTGAGATCGCAGTAATGATCAGAAACTCAATTTCTGACTCCAGCATCAGGACTTCCATCGCAGTCTTGTTTAATATCACTTGATGAGGCTTGGCAGCAGGTAGCATGTCCTTGGCTACTTTCTCATGGAGAATGAGGTTGTTGAGAGATGCCCTTATGGACTTGATTACCTTCTATCACAATTGAGATGGGAGATTGTTCCAAATATTCATGATATCAGTGTATGTCTCTGCAATATAAATTCTAGAGCGATTGAATGTATTGAGAAGACCATACTTAGCGCCATCATTATCTTGATTGAAGTAGTACTGCCACTCGGACCTGTTGCACCGGATTATGAAGTCATCAATTTCAACCTTTGTTGGAACTGAACCTCCATTTCTTTGCCACTCTGTCAGTACGTGATGCAATGCCATACATATTAACACAATTAGTGCTGGGGGTATCTGTTCCCGAACCCAGATATGAAAGCCGTCCAAATGTTTGCTTCGTTTGCATATTTGTTGAATAATAAGTATATATATAGAAATCATGTCATCCCCTTAACAAGATAGTAGCTAGCACGTTCCTGGTAGTATTAGCGTTGGGAGGTTGCTGACAGAACTCACATCAGGTTCATGTGTACAATTGTATTGGCACACAACACATATAGAATCTTAAAGAATTAGGTCAATGTGTTTGCAGCGCTTATCACCATCCAAATGGTGCCAGTTGTATAGTCTCCCTACACAGTCATTGGCCTTCTTGATCATGTGCGATCTGAGTGCATTGCAACAGTTTTTCATCTGACATATGGCTGGTTAGTCAGTGAGAATGTAATTCTGGGAGATACCAAATATCTTCAGACATGCCTTGTGACGTTTCAGGAAGTTAATATTGACTCCTTCCTGTCTGCATGCCTTCGGCCACGAATGCTCTACTGACTCTTTATGGAAAAAATATTAGTCGGTATCTACCACTCTCGGAATCATATAAGCTACAGGCTAAAACTCAGCTTCAGTTGGAAATGATCTCTCGCTCAGCAGTTGCTTCCCCATCATGCGATGCATTGTTTCCAGTAGAGCAGTAACTCGAAGGTCACCAAAGTTCAAAGATACTTTGACTATGATATCGTTTACTGCTGACCGACAGACTTGACGGTATCCAGTGCCGAGACGATGGGATGAGTTTTGAAGCTGATGATGTAGGGTGTAGATACCGGAGGTAACTACCATTCGTCCCTGAACAAATACTGACGTTATAAAAAATACAGAGTGCTGGTGACATCGAATTGGACCCTTGATTCAGCAGGGGCAGAGAAAGTTTCAGGTCTGGATCTGGCGCGGATAATATTGGTGTGGATACTGAGGAGATCTGAGTAGTCATAATCGAACCTTCGATATGTGAGGCAGCAGACTTTGTCCTCTTTTTCTTCTGCTTGTCAGACTGCAAAGTGAGTTTCCTCTTATAAACGTTTGCTGTACGTGGCATTGGGGTGCCAGGAGTGGCTTGTACTGCTTTTGGAATTGAGGATGCAGCCTTGTATAGTGACGTTATTGTTCAGATCATTTTCAGAATGCAGGAATATCAGAAAGGCAGACAAAGAGTGTAGTTGCAGTAGACGGAGTAACAATTTCAAGTTCACATTATAGACGAAGGGTAATGTAGTATGGAACAGGTATGACACATTGGTGAGCTTTGCACGTAAAAGGTTTTCTTATAAAGGGGAACATTCACACGATTTCATATTAGTTTGTCAAGAAAGTGTCGTTTACAATTAGTTACTCAAGTATCAATAATGCCCTGAAAACCCAAACGAGACTACAAACAACTCTGTAAAATGCAAAAAGGACTCGACCGGACCCAAAGAGGATGTTATGGGGATGCTTAGGGTGAAGTATAGCCGCCTACTCCTCAGAAATCGTATGTATCCTGAAGATAATCTTCGGAGCTATCAAAATCGGACCAGTCCTCGTAGTCTTGGACTGGTAGGTTGTGGTATGCGGAAGGGAGTTCACGAGTATGAAACCAGTGAAAGTATTCGTACTCGATATCGTATATCTGAAAAAAGATACTCGCAACGCAATAGTCGTTTGGGGTAATAGCTCGTTCGTAAAGTACGTGAGCGTAAAGAACAATAGAATCGAGGTCTCGAAAGAAACTCATAAAGTTATATATTCTTAGAGTAGAAAACTTAATAATATTTTAGGTTCTTGTCCGCTGGTGTGTTCTGACTGTGGATTGCTGCTAGATCTTGCTGTATTACTTTGCTGGTGCAAAGGCGGTTCTTTTATAGAGCAAGTTACTCGTATAGTCTCTATGACTTCAGCATTTGTACTAAGATAGCAATGGCCTCCGATCGTTAGGCTGGTTACTCAATCTCGGTAGGTTGCGCTTCTTTTCTGTTTGACTTTCGGCACTTTTCTAAAGTGCGAGGCATCACTGTATGTTATCCTCATGCCGCCAGGTTTTGCCACGTAACAACTAAGTCCGTTTACTTTTCTTCTTGTCTGTATTCTTACGCAGAACAACAGGTTTCGGCAACGTATAAGGGCGTACGTCCATGTACGGCCTCATATAAGAGTAGATACGGTTGCAAACGAGGATTCGAGAATAAGATAGGTGGATTCAATAGGTAAGGTTATCGATGACGTGCAAGAGCACTCGCACGAGCTGACTATATACTGGACGGTTTGACGATTACCCTGCCATAGGCCACCATTACATCATCCCCCTCTTTATCTGCAGACCTCCTGGGCTGCATACCCGTACATGAAGAGAAGAAGAAGAAAGAATCCAAGCTCGTACGCCCTCGTACGGCCTCGTAAATCCCGCAACCGATCAGTGCCATCACGGCGGCCTCACGGCGGATCCGGTGCACGGGGAAATCCACCTCCAGTGGTAGGTGGTATAACCCGTGCCGACGCCATTTATACTGGGTTGAGATCCATAAGAAACGAAGCGAAGAGAAGAGAAGGAAACGTCCAATTGACCCCTGTATCCTCCAAGTCCATCTCTCCATATCCAAGCCCTCGGCATACCGTACCTGTTGTAGTGCAGGCTCGGTGGTGCTCGTATCGGTAAACGTCATTGGCTCTTGTCATCGATCGGATGTGGTTCGTCGATTATCTAACTCGTGAGCATCCAAGAGAAGATCGAACTTACAATGTAATCAATCAATTGCGCTTAGGTCTCGCAAAGCTTGTGCCCTCGGAAGCCCACCTCGCGGTAACTTCGTACGTCCAATCATTCTCCGTAAGTGCACTTCCGTGCTTGTATAATCGTTCTGCGTAGGTGTACTTCCGTACAATGCTGACGCTTGTAGGTGCGCTTCGGAGCTTCCGCTCAGTTCCGAGGAAGGCAATCGTCATGTGCGCCTCGGAGCTTCCGCTCTGATCGTAGGAAGGTGATCGTCAAGTGCGCTTCGTATTTCGATTCAGGTGCACTTCGATAAGGTACATGCACTTCCGTGCAAACGATAAGGTGCACTTCCGTGCAAACGATGATCGTGATCGCGTCCGCTTGAAATCCGGATCGTAGGTAGTCATTTCCGTCGTCGACTACTCTTCACTTCGTCCTTCGACTTTTGGTTGCCCTCCGACTTTTGCCCTTCGACCATGCCCTTCGACCTTGGACTCTCCTTCGCAGACATCACCACCTGCCCATCAGCCCGGGTGGAGATGAATGCCGGTTCGTATGGTAGTCCGAGTCGCCTGAGCGGCCTCGGAACCATAAAGTAGAAGTAGCCCGAGCCGCCTGAGCAGTCTCGCGACCATAAAGATGCTCAAAACAAAACACTAAACCGAGATGCTCATCTTACTTCGTCTTTGGGCCTTATAGCGTCTTTGGGTCTTATTTCGTCATCGGTTTCCTTCCAGTCTTTTCGACTTCACGTTGAGCTCGATAGTCTTGTATCGATGCGTCAAGAAAAAGGGGCAATGAGCCCTGTAGGATATCTCGATGGTAAATCGCGTGTATTCTTTTGACTTCTCGATGATAGGTAACGCGTCGAAAAGGGGTAATTCACGAAATCCCGTGAGCGAAACGTATCCAATTACTAAAGATCGATAACAGTGTAAGGGCGTACGTCCATGTACGGCCTCGTATAAGAGTAGATACGATTGCAAACAAGGATTCGAGAATAAGATAGGTGGATTCAATAGGTAAGGTTATCGATGACGTGCAAGAGCACTCGCACGAGCTGACTATATACTGGGCGGTTTGGAGGTTACCCTGCCATAGGCCGCCATTACACAACGAGAGCTGAGGCGTTCATCAAACGAACACTTCCTCTTAGATCTCTCGACTCCATGTTAGATCGGATAGTGGGTTGCAGGGATATGTTTACCCTCATAGACTTGCGTCGGCGACCAGCCACTACTATGCCACCTATCGCACCTCCCATCTCGCTGTCATTTACTCCCATTTCAGGGCTGCAGCTTATGTCGGAACAGACCACCTTCGATCTGCTGTTACTCGGGAAGTCGACCCACACACAAGTTCTCAACAGGTAGATTTAACTACCGGGGCGCAGTTAACATATGGAGTCCCTAGACTGTATAGTCATCCCCATATTAACGTCCCGCTTCTCGAACTGTGACGTGTGCCTGCCGGAGAGTGTAGAGGCGTACCCCGCTCTAGCCGGCTGTCCCATATTCTTGGTAAGGAAAAGTAGTTCTGGTCGAAACAATCATGCACGGCTGACCTGAAAGCCCCCACAATGGCGTGATTGTGCTTCCGCAACTCATGACGTTCCTAACTATCGGAGGCCTAGGCCTAAAGTAGCATACCACCCTAAGTGTTTGGAACTGATGCATTGGCCAACTAAGTGTCGTGACTATCGCTGTTCAATCGAGAAGTTGTACTGCCCTCGCACGGGTTGATCGTTCCGCTTTGTCCGGGCTCTGTATTGGATAGGCATGTATGTCGCGTGCGACTTCATCGCTCAGAGGATCGGATAAACCGCGGGTGTTACATCGACCAGCCATAGTGATAGGTGACCGCACACAGATTGCCATGAACATCTTCCGTACCTCGTGCAACTGCTAAAGGAAAACCCCTAACAGAGGATATGCCAAAACTCTATCTAACCACAATCCCCAAATGTGAACCTACATGTGTCAGTATGCTAGTCATTTGCAGCACTGTTGGACGTACCAAACAACATCACTCAAATCACTGACCCATCCACAGTGGAGTCAAACACGATGTCCCGAGATATGAGAAGCTCATACAGGCATTGACATCTCGATGCACACCAATTTCCACGGATTCTGACCACTGGTCAACAGCTACAGACACTCACAACACATCACACATTACCTCCACCTCCACCAAAACCTTTGACATTTGCGACGTCGCCTCCCACTGATGCTGTAACTCCACCACCGATCACAAGGTAGCCTCAACAATATGTGCTGTCTCTATCATTTGTGCAACTCAGGCACTCATTGACTCCTCCAGTACAGATGATGACATATCCTGGAGAGAGGCACACTCGACATGGTAAGTAGTAGTAACTTCCGGTTGTGTCATTGCCGAGTGGATTATTGCAACGTCTCTGAGCCAGTTTCGGAATCTCTGCAGGTTCGGAGGCCCTAGGTATTCCCGAGAGAAATGATCGCGGTTGTGGTGTTGTTGGTAGTGGTGGTGGTGGTGAAGTATCTCTTGCAATCCTTGGACGCGCAACTACTATTACCTTCAGAATAGCCACAACGATGAGAGGGTTGTAAGCTGAAATGAAAAAGTAGGTGGCCACAGAGTCATTGCCATTGAGTCGGATTACATTCCATTGCTGCAGATAGGTTTCGCTGGGCATAATAAGACACCCAAGAATACAACTGACATTTCGGACAGGACAAATGTGACTCATAGTACAGTGTATGTACTTGGCGGTTACCTTCTCGACTCGTGAGAGATGCTATCCATTCGAGCTGTGGTGAACCAAGATGTCATCCCAACGGTTGTAGCGTTCTGGACCCAGGCTTGCAGGGTTGACAATACTAACCCTGAATCGGAATATAAGAGTTGAGTCATTAGGGACAGTATTGGTGGAGTTGTCATTGAGTTTTCGTTTCTTCTGGAGGGCAGAAGCAATGATGGTTGGTTGCATTGCACAATTGTGGGAGGGTGGCTGTGGCATCAGTGTCTCAGGATACCAGTTGTCCTTCTTGCCATGGCCTTTGCCATGTTTGAAGTTGTCGCAGTTGTCAGAGTTTTCAGAGTTGTTGGAGTTTGGGTTGGTATCAGTGTCGGCAGGTAAAGGTGGATTTTCTTTGTGATATCGATTCATCTGAACCTGAGTGTTATCGAAAGAGTCTCACAGAAATTGCCAGAACCCACTCCACCATTCCATATATCGTAGTTGAATCAATGCCCGATACTTCCACATCCTCTGAAACTGTGCAAAGTGTCTTGTAGTGACTAGATCGAAAAAAGGATATCATACATCAGGTCAATCGCACCATCATCATTGACATCGTGAATGGCATACATCCGAATAAGTCTCCGAATGTACGTGGCCATGAAGTGCTTCACAATACCATCTAGGTGTAGAGTGTCCTTAATTGAATCGGTTTTGGAGGGGATGGATTGGATCCTTTTGTGCGCCATTGCAACGTTCTGATCTGTATATAAGGTGTTTGAAGGGTCAGTCAGGGTAAGGGTTAATGTGCCTAAGAACGATGATGGGAGTGGTTAATAGGTAAAGATGGAGAAGATTGAGATGATGGAGAAAAATCAAAATGAAGAGAGTGTACAGCAGTATATATACAATGCAGAATGGGTCATCAAGGTGCTGGAATTGTGTGGAGCAGCTCGCAGAAGAGTTGAAACAGTCGGTGATATCAAACATCATACTTGAAATGGAGCTTTCCTGGTTGTGAGCTGCCATTGGTACTTCTTTTCTGGCCTGAAAGATGCACCACATATTTTATACGACTCTTAGAGTTGTTTGAACCACTTCTCCAGCATTAGACATACTTGTCATGTGAAAGTTGGATCCAAGTGTCGAAGTCTGTCAGTTTGGATTCCTATCATATGGCAGTGACATTAAGTTCCAATATAATGCTGCATTGTGGTGTCACAAACAGTCAGAACCTGCAATATGAAGTGATAGAAGTGTCACTGGCATCTCTTGTAGTGTTTAGGTCTCTCCAGATACCATTAATTGACTCTGTGCAGTGGTATCATAAACTCTGAACTCGTGTCGTGGCATACAAAACGAGTGATATTGCATGTTTTTGTCTGCATTTCATATCATCTACCCAGTGAAACATTATTTATTTATTTATTTATTTATTCATCATACAGTATGCAGCCCGCAGGCTATGGCCGGTGAGGTACAAACAAATAACCAAGAACAAGCATAACAAATGAAACTGAACAAAGGAAAAACGAAAAACCCCTGGCTAGGTAGCACCGCTCCGCAGCCTCCTGTCACTTTTATTTATTTATTTATTTATTCATCATACAGCATGCAGCCCGCAGGCTATGGCCGGTGAGGTACAAACAAATAACCAAGAACAAGCATAACAAATGAAACTGAACAAAGGAAAAACGAACAACCCCTGGCTAGGTAGCACCGCTCCGCAGCCTCCTGTCACCCCTGCTCTAGTTACAAAGAAATATTCAAGAAATCATAGTGGTCTGTAACACACTTCGTACAATAGTGAAAAATATGTCAGT
>MU122293.1:35429-63991 GCA_014904905.1 Wilcoxina mikolae CBS 423.85
TTTGAAGTTGATTTTCCTGTCAAACCAAATACCAATCCACCTTACCACATCTGGGCTGATGCCCTTAGTGCCAGGGGAGATGGTTGTGCCATTGGGTAGGGTAATCTTTTCATCGTCTGTGGTATCGCTGTTTCGTTTGTTGTGGAAGTGCATCATCTCTGACTTTGAGTCGTCAAATCGTACAGCATTGTTTGCGGCCCATTTGAAAGCTGTTCGTGCAGCTGCTTCCAGGAAACGTGCATTATAGGCTTTTGATTTACTTCGAACCAGTGAAACATTAAAAAAGCAACCAAACAAGCAATTCCATCAATTCTTTATTATATTGCCATTACTATTAGTGTCAGATTAGGCTCTGGCCAAGGCTACATCGTGACAAACTGTGTCTGCAGTATATTTCAGGGTCTTGGCATTGTATATAAAGCTCTGTAAATTTTGCATGCGTTATCTAGCACAGGTGGTACTACTTCAGCATGGCAACGACCCATGCATGGCAATGCTCACAATATTCTGCCATCTGCAAATAGAGCCCTGTATATTGTTTACACCATGTGTGTTATACCTCACAAGTTGTACATCACCAATGGCAATCAGATCGGGGCACCTACGATCACTCGACACCGATAGCTGTATCGGGATAGTACAAGTGCCATCCCTGGACATCATCGAAACTACAGATAGTATCACTCACACCTAACAAAATCAGATGAGCTGTCATGCTGTCAACCATACCACTGAAAAGGAATTAAAGGTGGTTATTGAGGCGATGCTCTGCCAGCTCATGCTATCGATAATGGGAAGACAGCTGATAGGCTGTAGATACGAAAGCACCTGTATTGGCAGTGCAGGTGATGAAGTCTCTAATGTTCCTTATGATCGAAAGGATACCATACACCAGGATGCAAAGAAATCGAAAAGATATGATAGGTCCGGATCACAGAAGTCCGAAGGACTGATATCAGTAGGGGTTCTATTCATCTGAGTTAGAGATCTAAGTGGAAAGATGCTGAAGGTCCAGAAGAGCAGTGAAGGGCAGGAAGGGAGTTGGTGCATAAGGAAGGTTAGGTAGAGGAGCTCATAAGAAAAGCGTAGATAGAAGTAATTGTTAGAGCGAGAGGATAGAGGTATAAAGACCTCTAGAACCTCCGAGGGTAGAAGGGCAAGCTTCCTGATCAGGAGAACAAGCCTTAACAATATACGCATTGGAAAGCCAATGTGAGGACGTACACCCTCGTATGAATGGATATGCGTAGATACGGTTGCAAACGGGAATAAGTAATATGTATCAATCATGTGATGTGTAGGTAAGATAATTGCTAGCGTGCAAAAAGCACTTCGCCAGGTGATTATATATGAAGGGTGATTACCCAGCCTCAGCAGCCAAGTGCACTTGAGAAGGCCAAGTGCGCTGGAGAGCCAAGTGCACTTGGGAGGGCCAAGTGCATCTGGTACCGCCATTACAGCCAAATATCTTTGTCTTGAATCTTTATCTTTAGTGACTTTTACATCCTGAGCAAATCTTCATAACTTCCATCGCAAGCAAGTCCTGAAAGCAGTAAGGATACAACTTGTACTGGTAAACCTGGAGTGACGCTCCCGGTATTACATTATATTGTTACCAAAGAAATACTTCTGTTGAAGCTATCTTTCTACCCTCCAACCGGTGAAAGGTTCTTGACGCTTATGCACTTTTATATTCTGGATATTGGCTGCCACATCTCACAGGGAGAGTGCTGGTACAACAAACCAGATTTGGACATCTAAACCATCCGGGAAAGAGATTCCCTCCCCAAGTGAAGCAATCACTGTGAGCTTGTGCAAGAAGAGCACTACATCTAGTTAGCATTAGCTATCACTATCCATCGATCAAAGACAGAACTCCTACACTGCGCACACCTCCGAAAGCAGCAATATCTGGCATACCTCAAGATAGTCATCTTGCTAGCCCTGATTGGAACCATCATCCTCTCAGAATTGTGAATGCTCCACGCACCAGACTACGAGCCATCTCTACGGTTACAGAGAGAAGCAGGCTCTAGACTCCTTATTGATTGGGACCTCGATTTAGTGCCCTTCTTCGGAACCTGGAGCTTCTACAACTGAATCTTTCAAGGGCATATTTGGGTCATACTTTGAACAATGACGGAAGCTGGATCTGACATAATGATGGAAGACACAGTGCCACTGGTATGAAGAGAAAGTTCATTAGTAATAGCAGGAGATAAAGGGAAGGAATTAGCCCGTTATCAACTGATTGTACGGAATGATATTCCTGATTGGGTAGTGTCATTGATAAACAGCATCGAGGCAGAATTGAACCGAGTCAATGTATTGATTATGCAGATCCAAATAAGCAACATCACAATCAGAGAGGGATTGCCTGAGTTCGTCAAAGCATACAAAGTCCTAGTGTATAGGCAAAATGAGATTTATGATGCTGTGGCTTCGGGAGGTAATAACCTGCAGAGGGCACAGCTAGAATATTACTCAGATATTGTTTCCCAGTCCCAGGTATTTGCGGCCAATGTTAGTGCTGTAATTGCCATTGCGAAGGCAGAGTCTTCCAAAGCCTATGAATAGTTACGCCTGGATCTTGGAAAGCAAATACAGTCCTCATCAGCAGCGTGGACCTCTTTCGCTGGTGTGTTCGAATAGAGGGGAAGAGCCCAAGAAAGACTTACTCTCCAAGTACACGATCAGTCAGAAGAACTTACCAGTGTCAAGCAGAAAGCCAGCGAAGAGGCTAAGAGAGTGACGGAACTCAGGAACAAGGTTGATGCTGAGAATCTGCAGAGAGAAAGCGATATAAGGAAGACTCGAAGGGACATGAAAACACAGTCTCAGGAATTCACAAGGACCATTATGACTAGGCTATCGGGCGAAACCACCAAGAAATCTATCAGGTCCCTAACAAACTCTGTCCTTGGACATCAAGAAGGAGATATTAAATCTGGTGACGAAGGGTTGCACCTTCGTTATTGTATAGGTACCAAAGAAGAAGGATATTGGGTTAAAGAGGCCCTTACTCTGAATCCTGAGGGAGCCCCATCACAACCAGGAGGTTCTGGTTCAGAATCCGGCTTCTCTGGCTCAGAAAATAAGGAAGAGGGGGTGGTGGTGGTGGAGGAAGCGGTGAAAGTGGAGGAGGCGGAAGAGGAGCAGGAGGAGGAGCAGGAGCAGGCGGAGGAGGTGGTGGAGGTGGAGGCGGAGGAGATGGGTGAGGCGGAGGCGGAAGAAGTAATACAGGAAGTTTACATCCAGGTCAGGCACCTTTACCTCCTTCTGGCAGCACAGACTATGACACGCCACCTCCCAACCCTCGCATACTAGCAAGGTCCTCCAAGAAAGGCAAAATCAAAATGTCTCCTGTTTTTAAAGAGGATAAGAAGGATGCCAAAGAAATATATTGAAGGTGGATTCGATCTGTGGAATGTTATCTACAGTAGATCCTCCACGAATTCCACAATGACATTGATAAGATCATCTGGGATGGAGGGCTCTTGGAGTACAAGGCCCAAGCCTGGTATGATAACGGCGAAGAAGTCATGAAGAAGTTATTTCAGGTTGATAACTGGTAGTCCTTAAATAGTACAATGGAAGAAAGGTTGATCGATAAGCAAGAGGAAGAGAAGTCCCTGGGAAAGATGAATGATCTGAAACACACTGGGGATATTGAGGACTACTTAACGAAGATGGAAACCCTCAACTTTTGAGTATGTCTGAGCGGAACCTCCTATATCCATTCCCTTAAACAAGGAATGAACGAGGAAATCTTGGATCGAATGTCAACTTCAGAGGTACCACCCAAGGACGATACAGCCTTCATGGAGTTAATGAGGCGAGTGGGTGTATCATACAAAGATCAGGTGGCAGAAAAGAACAGGTCTCATCAGAACCGTGATAACTTCCAAGGCAAGAAGGGAAATAAGCAGAACAGATATGAACATCTGGGGAAGGACAACAATCAGGAAAAAAACCCAGAGAAAGAAAAGAATCCTGATCGTAAGAAACTCCAAAATGAGAAGAAGGGTCCGAAACCTATTTATACTGATAAGTCTGAATCCCTTAAGGGTATTCCTGAAAGTTGGGTAAAGGTCAGAGCCAAACGCAACGAATGAAAGCGTTGGGGATCATCGGATCATGATCGATATTTCTTGTGTAAGAATCCCATCAAGGCTTCGTCTAGCAAGAAGAACAAAAAACCCAAGGATAAGGAGGAAGCTCCGAAGCAGGAGACTACAGCCTGCAGTTTGAAAGTCAGATCGAGGAGTTTGGCTGATAGGATTACAGCGTCTGCAACTCACACACCCTCGAGAAGATTGTATGTGGTAGACTCTGATGGTATGGAAATTGACGATTAAGAGATGCTGGGTTTCTTATGTCTTTTTTTAGTTCTAGCATTGCAATCTTTTCTTTCAGGTATAGATACCCACAGTGGTTGTATCTGAAGTTTAGTTTAATGAGAAGTGACTTCTTTTCTGTTATCACAAGGGTGCCTGAGCATGAGTTCAGTAATCGAAATATGTTGACCATATAGTACCGAAAAGCAAACACATGACTATCACATCGTTTTTGAAACACCCTCATACCCCAAACACTTACTAAAACCACAACCCGTTGCGGTTGGAGATGTGTCGAAACACAGTTCACAATGGTTTCTATACGAAAAGAACGAAAAAAGAAGGCCTTGGCCAAAGCACCTCAACATGAACTCAAGAAAGCAAAGCAATTACCCCTAGAACCAAAGACTGGTTCAGGACTCACAGTCCACATGTTTGCGTCATTAAAGGACAAGAATAACATCCTGGTGAGAGTTCTTCTTGATACAGTGTGTAATACACCTATGATGTCAAAGCAGTGGGCCGAGTCTAATGGTGTTCCATTGGTAACTCGAACAGACCCAAAGTCAGTTGAGAACTTCAATGGCGAGATTGTAGAAGCAGCTGGATGTCAGTATATCTTTCCAGTCACTCTTCAGTATGAAAACTATTATACAAAAGAAACCTTCGAAATCGGTCATATGGAATCAGCAACTGATATCATGTTACCTTACTGGAGGATCGTCAAGCATGGAGCACTCAAAGGAATCACTGAAGAAGGTGATAAACTGCAATTCACATCGAAGTAATGTCAGCAGCATTGTACAAAGGTGGCTGTTAGTACATTCTCGATTGAATATGACGATAGTATCCTCAAGTTTGGTACTGACCCACGATTGATCGGAGTTATTGGGTTTAGTGTTGGCATTGAACCGCCGGGGATTCGTACCATTGACAAACCGGTTCGGTTCGAGCGAAGCGGATCCTTGCCAAGCCATTCCCCTCAAACCCCACCATTTTGGCCTACAACTGCGAACAAAAATAAGTAAGGGAGTTCTTAACCGATCGGATCGATTTGTAGTGCATCATGTAGCTAACCTCTCCCGCTACAAGATGCGCGGAGAATCGAGCCGGACGGACAAGAACTCGCTTACTTATTTTTGTTCGAGGATAGATGGTTCGCGAACCCGTTTGTGACAAACCTCTGAACTTCGCCAAACCTCGGATCGAATGGGTGTTGAACCCCAATTTTGTTCAATCTGTGATAAACTGATACACTTCGTTGTCAACACCAATTGGGCCTATGCATGTTAATACAGTGAACCAAATTAAAATCGATTGGGTGAAGCGAATTCCATGGCAGTATCGAGACTATCAATCAGTCTATAGTGGGAAAATTGCCAACCCTCTATCACCACATCATCCGTTTGATCATGCAATAGACTTGAAAGATGGAGAGCAGCCTCCATGGGATCCCATCTGTGTTATGTCTGAAAAAGAGGTTTCTGTCCTGAAAGATCATCTAAAATAGAAGCTCGATTCAGGCAAGGTTGGTCAAACCAAGTCCCAGCTGAAGCACCTGTACTCTTTGTCCCAAAGCCTAATGGAAGGGGTTTAAGGTTGTGTGTGGATTACAGAGGACTCAACCGTATCACGATTATGAACCGGTATCCTCTGCCTCTCATGAATAACCTCCGGGACAGAGTTAACAGCTCCACACTCTTTACAAAAATTGACCTAAAGGCTGGTTATAATCTGATTTGAATAAAGCCCGGTGATGAATGGAAAACAGCGGTTCGTATGAGATATGGATATTATGAATATTTGGTTATGCCCTTTGGATTGGCAAATACGCCAGCCTCATTGCAAGATATGAAGAACGAGATCCTGAGATATCTAATCGCTCATGAAGTTGTAGTTTGTATAGATGATATCCTTATCTATACCAAAGACGAAGAAGAGCGTGTACGATTGACAAGAGAAGTCCTTCGTAGATTAAAGGAAAACAACTTGGCTATAGCACCAGATAAGTGCGAATGGCATCCGAAGCAAGTTAAATTCCTTGGATATAATATAGCAGGAAAAGGTATCAGTATGGCAGAAGACAAGATTGATACTATCCTAAAATAGGAAACACCAGACTCGGTAAAGGTTGTTCAGTTATTCTTGGCACTCGCCAATTTCTACCGATGCTTTATAAATGACATTTCGAGAATCTGCAAACCATTGACAGACCTAAACAAACAAACTATTGAACGGTTCGATTGGAAGGCAAACCCACGCTGTCAACAGGCTTTCCATTTGTTAAAGAAGGGTTTTACTGAGGCACCGATCCTTCGCCACCTTGAACCATACATTCTGTGGTGATTGAGGATGACACTAGTGACTTTACCATTGGTGCTGTCCATTCCCAAGTGGTTGATGGACAGTTGCACCCTGTGGCCTACCACTTTCGAAAGATGGATAAGGCAGAGATTAACTATGAGATCCATGATAAGGAGATGCTAGCAACAGTATCTGCCTTCAAAGAATGCAGATATTATCTCAAAGGGGCAGCCCGGCCAATCAGTGTGTATACCAAACACAAGAATCTTGAGTACTTTGCCACTACTGTGATAGTGAATTGGAGACAAGACCGTTGGGCACAGAAACTAGCTGGTTATGATTTCAAGATATTCTACTGACCAGATAGGGCATATGGGAAACAAGATGTATTATCTAGGCAGTCGGGGTACATCCCTAAAAATGGGGGGAGGTAGTATCGAAGAAAATGAAAATCAACCAATACACCGAGTTTTAAGATCCGATCAGTTAGTAACATCTGAAGGAGAAACAGTTCAGGTGACAGCAGCGAAGCTACGAGGCGAACACAGTACGATTTCTTTCCCTAAGTTCAGGTCAATCCCAGTAATCAAGTTCAATTCTTGGTTATTAGAGGCAGTGGTAGGCGCTGCAAATAATGACGCTGCATGGGAGGAGGAATATGTTAGAGGAATGGAAGGTAGTCCAAGCCCTGACATCTCGTTCGAAAATGAAGTGCTTTATTATAAAGGTAGGCAGTGGTTCCCATACGATCTACAGTTACGAAAACAGATACTCGAAGCAGAGTATGATTCGAAGGTATCTATGCTTATGGAACAAGATAAAACAATTGAGTTGGTTTGAAGGAACTTCTTTTGCCCAGAGATGGAGAAATTCATCGAAGATTATGCCCGCTCATGTTCTGAATGTCAAAAGAACAAAGCAGCTCAATACACTTGCTACGGACTTCTGCAACCTCCCGAATTAGCATACCATCTATGGGATTCAATCTCTATGGATTTTATGATCGACTTACCTCTGTCAGATGGTTGTTCATCAGTCTGGGTTATCGTTGACAGATTCACAAAAATGACATACTTCATACCACTAAAAGATGGTGAGGAGAAAGCAACAGACCTGGTTAAGTTCTTCCTGAAGGAAGTATGGAGATTTCATGTTCTACCCTCGAACATAGTATCAGACAGAGATTCTAGATTCACATCAGCATTTTGATCTTCTATGCTTGAAGCTCTAGATATTCAGTTGAAAATGTCTTAACCATTTCATCCACAAACTGATTGTCAAACGGAAAGAGTGAACTAAACGTTGGAATGCTACCTGCAAAACTACTGCAACTACGAACAAGACAAATGGTCAGAGATGCTGCCAATGGCAAAGTATGCCTACAACAACTCACTTACCACTGTGACTGGCATGTCACATTTCTTTACGAATTACGGATTCTATCCTCGAATGAATTGGCCCCTTGAAGCTCAAGCAATGGATCCGGCATGAAGGAATTTTATTCATTGGATGTCTTGTGTGCATGACCTATATCGAAAAGGCTTAGAAAAGGTACAAGAGACAATGGGGAAGTACCATGATAAATATGCTAAGGAACCTCTGAAGCATTCGGTTATTGATCTAGTCATGCTAAATGGAAGAAACCTTAAGACCAGATGTAAATCCAGAAAGCTGGATGCGAATATGCATGGTCCTTTGAAGATGATAAAGGTACTTTCACTTACGGCCATAAAGCTTGAGTTGCCTAAGCATTGGCGAATCCATAATACTTTCTATGTCTCTCACATTGAATCTTATCGGACGGCCACTATTCTAATCAGACCTGCACCAGAACTCACTATCAGCGAAGGAAACAAACTAGGTTATGATGTAGAAGGCTACAAATACGAAACAGGCTATGAAGTTGAAGAGATCATGGGCAGCCAGTATAGCAAGGAACGAAAGAAGGTGCTATTTCTGGATAAATGGAAAGGGTATCCAGATGAAGCAGATTGGACTGGGAAACCTTATGAGAATTTTGATGACAAGAGATTATTGAAGGATTTTCATAAGTGAAAGCCTCAGGCAGCTAAGGACAAGAGGTTGCGCTAGAACCTTTTCCCCATGAAGAGTTTTTAACGGCTAGCAAGACACCAAGGAAATGGAATTGGTTTTTGAGTTCAAGGGGTAATATTTTACCAAGGAAGAAAGAAAGGACTTTGGATTTTGGGCACAAGAGATCATTGTTTTCCCAAGCAATAAAGAGCAGATTAGTATGATCGTTCAGAGACGAACTCTGTAAGGAGGGAGTTAGTATTACACCTCACAAGCTGTACATCACCAATGGCCATTGGAGCGGGATCACCTACTATTAGTCGACTATAGCTGTAACGGGATAGTACAAGCACCATCCCTGAATATCATCGAAACTCTATTGAGTATCACTCACGAGTCACACCCAATGAAATCAGATGAGCTGTCATGCTATCAATAACACCACTGATAAGGAATTAAAGGTGGTTATTAAGGCGATGCTCTGCCAGCTCATGCCATCGATAATGCGAAGACAGCTGAGAGGCTGTATATACGAAAGTACCTGCATTTGCAGTAAAGCTGACGAAGTCTCTAATGCCCCTCACGATCGAAAGGATACGATTCACCTGAAAGCAAAGAGATCGAATGGATACGATAGGTCCACATCACAGCAGTCCGAAGGACTGATGTCAGTAGGGGTTTTATTCGTCCAAGTTAGAGATCTAAGCGGAAAGATGTGGAAGGTCCGGAAGAGCAGTGAAGGGCAGAAAGGGTATTGGTACATAAGGTAGGTTAGGTAGAGGAGCTCATGAGAAAAGTGTAGATAGAAGTAATTGTTAGAGCGAGAGGATAGAGGTATAACGACCTCTAGAATCTCTGAGGGTTGAAGGGCAAGCTTCATGACGAGGAGAACAAGCCTTGACAATATATGCATTGGAAAGCCAAACATCTTCGTCTCGAATCTTTATCGTTAGTGACTTTCACATCAGGAGCAAATCTTCATAACTTCCATCGCAAGTAAATCCTGAAAGCAGTAAGGATACTACTTGTACTGGTAAATCTGGAGTGATGCTCCCAGTATTACAATGTGTACCATGGCTCCCATACGAACGCCAAATCATTTCTGCTCTGTTTGCTTGAAACCTTACATGTCTGGCCTGTGGCTGTATAAACACCTCGATGGTGACCATGCTTGATATCATGTCCAACTTCTTGAGGCGAAGACAAACTCCATGCCCTCTGAACACATTCGAAAGCACTCTTAGCGATGTGTCGATGATTCTCAAAGTGGATTTCATGCCAACCATCAACATGTTGACGATCCTGACGTGTGTCCACCGTTGTACACAGCTCCTTATCCAGAATCAGCCAAATCTGACTTAAATACAAAACACTTCTCATATCCCGATACGGGAGATTCTTTCGCATATGTTTCAACTGACACTGAGTACAATGCTGAACACAATTCTGAGCAGTGCTTAAACATCCCCTTCCATCTGTTCGACAGTGAGGAGGAGTACAATTTCGCAGAGCTGGTCACATAGAAAGGTATTTCCGCCAATCTCATCGACATTGTCCTGAAGGGCAATAACAGCCTTAAAGAGTGTATGCTTCAATATCTGAAATTGAATTGCAACCTCCGGCAGAAACTCGACGCGATGGAGCATGCACTTGGTAATGGCTCCTGAACGAGAGTTGCATTGCAGATGGCATAGGATGTGCAGCATGTAGATACAATTGGGTTTTGGCACCGTGACCTTATATATTATTCAAAATGGCTACTCCGGCAGCCAGCATATGAGGAACATATTACATAAACTCCAACATGTTTCTTCAATGATGCTGGGTACCGTGATTACAACAAGCTATATACTGGTGACTCGTGGTGGGATAAGCAGATAGGCTTCCTTCTTAGTATACGCTTTACAATGCTCACAATTGTATGGACAACTCTACCCATCGGTGACACACTGGTACCTATGATATTCATGTCTGAAGGTACCCACCTCACAAATATCTCTGGCGACAAGAAGGTATATCATAGATATATGACGATCGGCAACCTATCTGCAGCCACATGGAAAAAGTATACAATGCACAGTAACTTGTTGGTTGCTCTTTTGCCCATTTCCGTCAAGATGCACAATATCCCCCTCAAAAGAAGAAATACTCAGAGGGACCATAACTGAATGGTCTTTCAGAATGTGCTGCAGCATATGTGGCAATCTCAACTTAATTTCGAGAGCCGTACCTTCTATGTCCGCTGTGCCGATTGCAACTTCAGGCATTGTTATTCAATAGTAGCTGTATGGAGGGCGGATTACCCTGAGCACTGTGACCTTCACAACATCAAAAATGGTGTATGGTACTTGTGCGAAAGCCACTTGCAGGAAATAGGTAATCTACCCCACCAACATGAGCAATACAATCTCTGGAATCATAATATGTATCATATTTTCTCAAATGTAATTACACCTGTAAGGACGTATGTCCTCGTATGGATAGATACGGTTGGAAAAGGGAATAGGTAGTAAGGATATCAATTGTAGTGTATGTAAGTAAGATAATCGCTAGCGCGCCAAAAGCACTTCGCAGGGTGATTATATATGAAGGGCGGTTACCAAGCCCCGGCGGCCAAGTGCACCTGCGAGGCCAAGTGCACTTGCGAGGCCAAGTGCACTTACGAGGCCAAGTGCACTTACGAGGCCAAGTGCACTTACGAGGCCAAGTGCACTTACAAGGACAAGTGCACTTACAAGGCCAAGTACACTTACGAGGCAAGTGCACTTAGGAGGCCAAATGTACTTACAAGCCAAGTGCACTTACGAGGCCAAGTGCACTTACGTGGCCAAGCACACTTACGAGGCCAAGCGTACCTGGCACCGCCATTACATCATCCCCCTCTTTATCCGCAGACCTCCTGGGCTGCACTCATATAGACATATAAGAAAAGACAAGATTAGGTGCATGCACCTTCGTACATCTGCATAGGTCCTACGACTGATCGGTGCCATCACAGCGGCCTCACAGCGGATTCGGTGCACATCAAAATTCACCTCCAGTGGTAGGTGGTATAACCCGTACCGACACCATTTATGCCGGGCCGAATCCATAAGAAGAGAACAAAGAAGGAAACCCGAGGAACCGGGTCATTTGCCTCAAATTCTCCCGATCCTCCATAACCCTGACCCTCTGTAGCTCCGATCTCACATCGATTATGGGCGTGCCTTAGTTGGATACTCCCGATGGAACTCGTCGACTAGTTCTTGAGCATTTTGGAGATTCTCTGCCGGCTCCCAGCTCGTACATAGGAAGTTGTAACCGGCCCACTGAACGAGATAGTGGAGCTTTCGGTATGGTCACTTGGACTTGAGAATCCGATCGTACTCCCATTCGTCCGTATCATCGTCAATCGTCGGTGGCAGTTCTGATTGTGGCTGGCCGATGGCAGGTGGCGAGTATGTATCAAGCAGGGAGACGCGGAACACGTTGTGTATATGCATCGTCTTTGGCAAGTCCAATCTGAAAGCAGTCTTATTGATGACTTTACTCACCGTGTATAGCCTGACACACTTGTAATCCAACCTTTTGGAAGTTCTTGTCGTCTTGATATTCTGAGTTGAAAGACAGACCTTATCTCCGACCTCGAACCTCTTTTCCTTGCCACTGGCGTACTTTGTCTGGTGGGCTTGGGATTCCAACAGGTTTTCTCACAGGATACGGTGTGTCTCCTCCAGCCCTGCTGCCAAGGTATCTGCTTTGGCTTCCGACTTCAAGCGGGATTGAGCTAAAGTCTTGGGAGCCTTGAACTGCATCGTTGGATGGCAGTTATAGTTGGTCCAAAAGGGTGTCATCAATGTCGAAGCATTCACCGCGTTGTTGTACACGAATTCTGCCAATGGTAAATGCTCCACCCAGTTATCCCGCTCATAGTTGCAGAAAGCCCGGAGATACTGCTCCATCGTCTGATTCTGCCCCTCCATCTGGCTGTCTGACTGCGGATGGAATGTGGTCGATAGTCGGTGATCCATATTCATGTGGCGGCAGACTCTCGTGTAGAATCGGCTCGTGAATTGGGTGCCCTGGTCGGTGATGATGTCGTCACAGACGCCACACTTGCAGAAAACATTGTTGAACAAGAGCCTAGCCAGCTCTGGTAAGTCGATATCCTTTTTGCAGGGCAGGTAGATTGCCATCTTGATCAGTCGATCAACGATGACTTGGATCTCTGTGTATCTGGACGCGGTCGATTCTGGGAAATCCGTGACGAAGTCTATGGTGACACCTTCTCAGGGTCATCACGGTGGTGGCAGTGGTATGTCGATTCCGTGGCAGGCATACGTCGGAGCCTTGATTCGATAGCATACTTCGCAGCTGCTGACGTACTTACTTATGTGCACAACCATCGCAGCCCAATAGAAATCTCTAGAGATTTGCTCAGCAGTTTTAAGAGCCCCAAAGTGACCGGACTCGGGGTTGACATGAAAGAGACATATCACTCTACCCTAGAGAGTATCATCCGCATGGACATATATCCTCCCCTCGTAGGTCAGAGCTTCATCGACGACACTCCATTGGTTCACGTCTTTGGCTTCGGCTGTTTCTATTGGATTATCGACTAGCTTACCCGAGACGTCGACTGCCAATGGGTCAGTAGCCTGAGCCTTCATAATTGCCGGTAGGAGGTCATCGTAGGGTTCGACTGCCAGAATGGCCAAAAGCCGTCCGACAGGCTTCTCGTAGGTGATCACATAGTGGGGCCATGTCAATGGGCCATGGACAGAGTGTTTCGTACCTTCCAGGTGTTCGATGTTGAAGTCGTATGCCATGAGAATTTCCGACTACCTAGCCTGTCTCCATGAGAGCACTTTGGAAGTTTGGAAATACTCAAGGTTCTTGTGGTCACACCATACCAGAATCCTGTTGCGGACCGCTTCCAGATAGTGTTGCCATTGCTTGAAGGTCTTAACGATGGTGAGAAGTTTCCGATCGTAAGTGTCGTAATTTTGCTCGGCTGGAGAGTACTGTCGAGAGCAAACATTCACTGGCCGAAGGGTTCCGAATCCATCATACTGTTTTAAGATGCCTGCGATCGTAAAACCGCTCGCTTCAGTCTGGAGGATGATTAGCGTTGCTGGATCGAAGTGCTGCAACATAGGTGCTACGGTGAAGGCCATTTTGAGTTTCCGGAAAGCCAGCTCGGATTTCTGAATCCATTCCGATTTTGACCTGATCGGCTGTGATCGATATGATGGTTGGTTCGACTTACTGGTCTTGCTCTGCCCTTAGGATTTTAGTACTTCCATGAGTGGGAAGGTCACCTTGGCATATTTTCGGATGAACCTCCAGTAGAAGTTCGTGAACCCAAGCAGATCTTGCACGTCCCGCACTGATTTAGGAGTCGACCAATCTTCGATGGTGGAGATACAGTCTGTTTCCATGCTGACATCTTCGCTACCGATGATGAAACTGAGGAAGCCGACCTCTGACGCTCCAAATTGGTACTTCTGCGCTTTGCAATAGAGGCCGAACTCCTGCAGACATTGCAGTACTATCCACACATGCTCGTCGTACCCCTTCACGTTGTTGGACTAGATCAGCATGTCGTTGAGGTAACACACTGCAAAGTTGTAAATGTAAAGTCGCAGGCAATCTTCGATGTAAGCCTGGAAGGTAGCCGGTGTGTTCGTATAGCTGTATGGCATCACCCTGTACTCGAACTGTCAGTATTGGGTTCGGAATGCCGTCTTGTACTCGTCACCTTCCTTAGTGTGAATGAGGTGATAGGCTCCGTGACGGTCAAGTTTCGTGAATATTCTGGCGCTGCCAACACTGTCAAGTATCTCTGAGATCAATGGAAGGGGGTACCGATTCTTGATTGTACCTGTGTTGAGAGCTCTGTAGTCCACACAGAGCCTCAAGCTGCCGTTCTTCTTCTTTGCAAAAAGTATAGGCGCTGCTGCTGATGATGATGACCGCTCGATGAAATCATTGGCCAGGTTTGTCTTGATGTAGGCATTTAGCGTTCTCAACTCAAACTCCGTCAGGTTATAGATACGCCCATATTGAAGCTTGTGCCTAGGTTCCAGGTCGATCGCATGGTCAATTGACCGGTGCAGTGGTAGCGTCTCGCCCTTGGCCTTACTAAAGAGCTCAACGGACTCCTAATATTTTGCTGGAATATGACCGCCATCGTCGGTTGGTACTACTGGTGCTCGGGTCTCGTCCGCTCCAGTCTCCTCTGCTCCATCTGCACACATTAGTAATACGTTCTTATATGAGAATGGAAGTGAAGGTTGAAATCCAGGAGTAGCAGTACCCCCGGCCCGTCACAATGGAGCATGACTGCAGCGCGCATCTTTCCTTTGTGACTTGGTAAGCTGGTAGCAGTCATTCAAGCCCCGTATTGTTTGTAACTCTTCTGCTGCAACTACCGCTGCTGCTCCCTGTTCGCCCATCCAGCATCGGAGTTTCACACCTGAACTCCTGCTCCATAATTGTAATGGCGTACCAGGTACACTTGGCTGCCGAGGCCGGGTAACCTCCCTTCATATATAATCACCTCGCGAAGTGCTTTTGGCACGCTAACAATTATCTTACCTACATACCATACAAATGATATATATTGCTTATTCCCGTTTGCAACCGTATCTATCCTTATACTCTTATACGAGGCCGTACACGGGCGTACGTCCTTACACAATAATCGCTCTTCAGTCACCAGTGACGTATCGCTCACGGGGTTTCGTGATTTGTTTACTTTTTCGACGCATCACGATACGTACACAAACAGACGATCTGTCAACGTCATACAATTGCAGCCACAATGCCCCCAAAGAAGTTATCTACAACTCAATTACGCATCACTGCTAATCGCGACAGCAAGGATTTCTTGCAGGCCGCAACCTCCACATCCGAGAACCAAACATGTCGAATCACCAGGTCCAGGACCGCTCCGAAGGCCGTATCAGTGGTCGAGATCGAAGACGCGGAAGACAACGACGAAGTCGACGATGACACGGACCATGAAAATAAAGTCAACGATGAGGGTCAGGTCAACAACGAAGACAAAGGTCATGGCAACGATCGCGATGACGGCTTGAGATCCATGATCACCGACGTGTATATTAGCGAGATGTCGGCCCAAGACAAGATGCTAAACACGATTTTCGAACAGCATGCCGTATCGTTAAAGGCCGAGCGAGAACGATTGGTTTTCGAACGAGAGAAATGGGCCGCCGAACACGCCGATTGCGAAGCAATGACGCGTGCGAAACCCGCAATCTTCACCATGGTCGATCCTGTACGATACTGCGGTGGAGCCAAGGACATAGACAAGTATATCGACGTGTTACGCTCCAATTTCGACTCGCACAAACACTTGTTTCCACGTGGCCGACACGATCAAGTCAAATACACAGTATCTCTTCTCGATTGCTCGAGCAACCACTCGGATCCGACGCAGCGCCAGACAGTGATGATGGACCCATCCGAATCGGCAAGCGATCTACGCCCAGACTCCGACCCCTGTTTGGAAGATTTTGAACTCTTCGCACAAGAGATAAACAGAATATATGGGGACAAGTATCGCCGCGGGAGAGCGGTGATAAAGGCGATCGACGAATACATCCAATTGCCCAATGAGCCAGTTAGAGTCTATGCGATCAGTGTGAAAGCTAATTGGAGAAAGCCGAGATGGACCATACAAAAGAACGAGCAGATGCTCTATGACATGGTCTGAACAGGACTCCGGTACGCACTCAAAAGCAAGGTTGGGCCGATAATCCCCGCTTGTGCAATGTTCGAAACCATTGAAGACCTTTTCGACAAAGTCGCAGCCTCAGAGATCATACACACCGAAAGAGACCTGGCGGCCAGTCGCAGCAACAGCAAAGGCAGCCGGAATTGTCCCAAAAAGGCGGGAAGCGAAGTTACCGGCCATCTATCTACGAACTGACAACCGAGAAGTCGACCAACGATAAGCCCAAGGGGCACGACAGGCCCGGTGGCAATCGCAGTAAATTGACCCCAGCACCATGGGTCTCAAAGGAGGTCTTCAATAGCAGAAGGGCTAACAAGCAGTGTACGCGGTGCAAAAACAAAGGCCATAAGCATTTCCAGTGCCCAATTTACAGCGTCGCTCATGCGCCAGAATCGAGCTCCAACCATGGCGGAAGTCGCGGTGGTGGCAGCAGCGTCATCGGACACCACCAAGTGAAGGGCCAAAGGTCGTTCGACACTCAGCAGTCAAAACACTCGCATACCTCTCCCGGCAGCTAGCCCAGTGGGACAGGCTGGACGAAGAGGAGTTAGGGTTAGAGAGGTTGGGAATGAGATCGCTGTTGGTGACGATATATGAGATCCAGCCCCACCGAATCGCTCTCAAATCGAGGGTCATCCTTGAGCCCCCCAGGGCTCTCCTTTCAAGCCAATACTTATGTGGTACAGACAAGCCGGATTCGTCTCCCATTGTTCACGAAATACTTGTACGAGATCGACACAGCGAGATGCAGGGCATTCGGGCTCTAATCGACTGCCACACGACGAGCATCTTTATGTCCCCAAGGCTACTTAGACGACTCGGGCTACAACATGAACCGGCATTCACAGCTACGCAGGGTTTCAATGGCCAAGTGATGATGTCTGCAAAGGACAGCCGAAAGGCGAGAGTTTCGGTCCAATATTTTGAGCACTTGGCTCCGGTTGAAGAATCGGAGGTGCTGGTCATGCCCATGGCATATGACCTGGTTCTAGGCTTGCCTTGGTTCAAGACTAGGAACCCCGAGGTCGACTAGACTTCCAGTCGACTTCTATCTCTGCGGACCCCAAGCGGCGACGCAAGTGCAACGGCGGCCACCGCCCAGGTGACGTCGAAACCTCCACAGGTATCTGACAAGCTTCGGCCGCAGGAGGACGGTGAGGTAATTAAGTCTCCTGAGATACACCTGCTCGGAGCCACCGCATTCGAGAGTCTCTTAGCTAGCGACAAGGTCCTCGTGGTATTCGCCATACCCATTAGCGATTGCACAGGGTTGCTGGGAGCTTCCATTGAAGGCATCACGAAAGGTGAGGAGCGCCTGGAGCTGGACGAGCGAGCAGTAGCACCGGCGGTAGTTGCGGCAGATGAGTTACCAACAATGCGGAGATTGAATGACTGCTACCGGCTCGCCGAGTCACGAAGGTAGTACCGGAAGATGGGGGGATTCCCATCGAGGATAACTCGTTACGACAAGGGCTCCTGGATTCCACAACCTTCGCTCCCATCTCAAGATAACGAGTACAGGCTAACGAGTATAGATGGAGCTGCACCCGAAATGGTGCCTACAGACGACTGCGGTCATATTCCCGCCAAGTATCAAGATTTCGTTGAAGTCTTTAGTAAGGCCAAGGCTGAGATGCTGCGACCGCACTGGTCAATTGACCATGCGATGGACCTTGAGCCCGGTTTTCAGTTACCATACGGGCGTATCTATAACCTGTTGGAGGTTGAGTTAAGAACTATAAAGGCCTACATTGAGACAAACTGGCCAATGGCTTCATCCGGCAGTCATCATCACCAGCGGCGGCACCAATACCTTTTGCAAAGAAGAAGGACAGTGGCTTGAGACTTTGTGTGTACTACAGTGCGCTCAATAAGGCGACGGTTAAGAACCAGTAACCTCTTCCTTTGATTTCAGAGATTCTTGACCGTGTGGGAGGTGCCAGGGTCTTTATGAAACTCGACCTTCGCGGAGTCTATCACCTCTTTCACATTAAGGAAGATGACGAGTACAAGATGGTTTTCCGAACCCGATACGGCCAGTTCGAGGACAAGGGCATGCCATTTGACCTGACAAATGCACCGGCTACATTTCTGGCTTACATCGACGATTGCCTGCAATCTTACATCGACAACGTCACTGTGTGCTACCTCAATGACATCTTGATCTACTCCACCGATGTGAAGGAGCACGACGAGCATGTGCAGAAAGTACTACAATCGCTGCAGAAGTTCGGCCTCTATTGCAAGGTGGAGAAGTGTCAATTCGGAGTCACGGAGGTCGGCTATCTCGGCTTCGTTAACAGCCCCGAAGGCGTCGGCATGGAATCAGACCGAATATCAACAATCGAGGATTGGCCGACTCCGAAGTCAATCCATGATGTGCAAGTGCTCCTCGGATTCACGAACTTCTACCCAAGGTTCATCCGGAAATATGCCAAGGTGACGGCACCCATATCGAACTTGCTAAAGAAGCCTACAGGGAAAAAGCCCAAATGGGAGTGGCCGAGGGATGCAGAGCTCACCTTCCGGAAACTGAAGAAAGCCTTTTCTATGGCACCGATCTTGCAGCACTTCGACACAGCCAAGCCGATCATCCTCCAGAAGAACGCGAGTGGCTTCGCGATTGCAGTCATCCTGAACCAGTACGATGGCTTCGGAACGCTTCGGCCAGTCAATTTTTACTCTCGAAAATGCTCTCCGTCTGAGCAGAATTACGACACATACGATTGGGAACTCCTTGCCATCGTCGAAACCTTCAAGCAATGGCGGCACTATCTGGAGGGCGCCCGTCACAAAGTACTGATGCGGTGTGACCACAAGAACCTTGAGTATTTCCAAAGTTCCAAATTACTCTCATGGCGACAAGCTAGGTGGTCGGAAATCCTCTCGGCGTACGACTTCAGCATCGAACACTTGGAAGGCACCAAAAACCCCGCCGACGGACCGACTATGACATCGGCTACGAGAAGCCTGTTGGACGGCTCTTAGCGACCACTACACCTGTTAAACCCTACCATGACCTCATACCGGCGATTAAGAAGGCCAAGGCTACTGACCTATTGGCGGTCGATGTCTCGGGTAAGCTAGTCTATAACCCAATGTCCACAGCCGAAGCTGAAGACGAGAACCAATGGAGAGTCGTTGCCGGAGCTCTGACCTACGAGGGGAGGATATATGGTCCCGTGGATGATGCTCTCTGCGGCAAAGTGATAAGTCTCTTCCTTGACAACCCCGAGTCCGGTCACTTCGGAGCTCTTAAAACTTCTGAGCTAGTCTCTAGGGATTTCTTCTGGCCCTCAATGGACACGCACATAAGGAGGTTCATCAGCGGCTACGCAGTATGTCACCGAATCAAGGCCCCGCAGCATGCCCGCCATGGAAGCAACATGCCACTGCCACCACCGTCACGATCCTGGGAAGGCATAACCATGGACTTCTTCACAGAGGAGCCTGAATCGACCCCGTCCGAATACACGGGGATCCTAGTCATCGTTAATCGACTGCCAAAGATGGCGATCTACCTGCCTTGTAGAAAGAATATCGACTCACCGGAGCTGGCCAGGCTCTTCTTCGAGCATGTGATCTGCAAACGCAGCGTCCCTGACAACATCATCACTGGTCGGGGCACCCAGTTCACGAGCCGATTCTGGGCGAGGGTTTGCAGTCACATGTGTATGGATCACCGACTGTCGACTGCTTTTTATCCGCAGACGGACGGCCAGACAGAGCGGCAGAACCAGACGATGGAG
Source organism: Wilcoxina mikolae CBS 423.85 (assembly GCA_014904905.1). Classification (NCBI taxonomy): domain Eukaryota; kingdom Fungi; phylum Ascomycota; class Pezizomycetes; order Pezizales; family Pyronemataceae; genus Wilcoxina; species Wilcoxina mikolae. The sequence goes on from MU122293.1 coordinate 55,595, forward strand.
CAGTATCTCCGAGCTTTCTGCAACTATGAGCAGGATAACTGGGTGGAGCTCCTACCATTGGCCGAATTCGCGTACAACAACGCCGTGCATGCTTCGACAAGGATGACTCCCTTCTGGGCCAACTACAACTACCACTCGACGATGCAGTTCAAGGCACCCAGGGACTTAGTTCAAGCCCGCTTGAAGTCGGAAGCCCGCCTGAAGTCGGAAGCCCGCTTGAAGTCGGAAGCGCAAGCAGACTCCATGGCAACCGCCCTCGAGCAGACACACCATACACTCCGGGAGAACTTATTGGAAGTCCAAGCCCACCAGATGAGGTACGCCGGCGGCAAAGAAATGACTTTCGAGGTCGGGGATAAGCTCTGTCTCTCGACTGGGAACATCAAGACGGCAAGGGCGTCAAAGAAGTTAGATTACAAGCCCGTGGGACCGTTCACGGTGAGTAAAGTCATCAAAAAGAATATTTTCAAATTAGACTTGCCAAAGACGATGAGTATTCACGACGTGTTTCACGTCTCCCTTCTTGATAAGTACTCGCAGCCTGCCATCGGCTTGCCGCCATCGGAACCGCAGCTGACGATTGTCGATGATACTGATGAGTGGGAGGTCCATTGGATCCTCGACTCCAAGCGACGGTACTGGAAGATCTACTATCTCGTTCAGTGGGCCGGTTCTAACTACCTACGAACGAGCTGGGAACCGGCAGAGAACCTCAAGAATGCTCAATAACTAGTCGACGAGTTCCATCGGGAGCACCCAAGGAAGCCACGGCCATAATCGATGTCATCGCCACCGACGGTTCAGAGGTGGAGGATCCAGGGTCAATTCGACGTTTCCATCTCTTCTCTTTCTTCTCTTCGTTTCTTATGGATTTCGGCCCGGTATAAATCGCGTCGGCACGGGTTTTACCATCGCCACTGGAGGTGAAGTTTTCCCATGCACCGGATCCGCCGTTGATGCCGCCTTGATGGCACCGAGCGGTCGTGGGACATATGCAGACGTACGAAGGCGTACGCACCATATCCTGTCTTTCTTCATGTATATATATGTCACAGCCCAGGAGGTCTGCTGATAAAGAGGGGGATGATGTAATGGCGGTGCCAGGTACACTTGGCTGCCGAGGCTGGGTAACCGCCCTTCATATATAATCACCTCGCGAAGTACTTTTGGAACGCAAGCGATTATCTTACCTACATACCATACAATTGATATATATTGCTTATTCCCGTTTGCAACTGTATCTATCGTTATACTCATATATGAGCCCATACACGGGCGTATGTCCTTGCAATAATGATATTCCCAGCAGCCCGGTGCGCTCCCCAAACCATAGGGAGAATGGCTCGTCCACCTAATCTCTTTCAAGGAGGTCGTTGAATGCGGTTAATCCAAGGAAACAAATATCCGGGGGCTTACCACCGTGCCCATGCGAAGATCTGTTGGTGTCCACGTACGGGGTTCCATTGCGATTCTCACCCAGGGTGGTGGCCTGCGGCCCACTCAGGGTTCCCGAAGCGATAGATCGACCGGCTTTCCAGTCAATATCCGGGTTCCGAGCCTTGAACCAAGGCAATCCCAACCCCAAGTCATATGCCTTCATGGGTACAAGTAAGACATCCGATTCCTCAACTGGTACCAAGCTTTCAAATTACTCAATCGAGAGAGCAGTCTTTGTGCTTTCTCTTGCAGACATTTTCTCGCTGCCGTCGAGGTTCGAGATTGCGATGAATGCTGGTTCATCCCGTATGCCGAGCCTCCTTCGCAGCTTGGGTGTCATGAAGATGCTAATTGCTCCACAGTCGATGAGAGCTCGTACGAGATGCATTTTGCCGTGAACATCTTGGACAAGAACATCGTATATGATATGTGCCGAATCTGGCCGCTCAGTTCCGCACAGGTACTGTCTTAACATGTGACCTCTTGCGCTCTCCAAAATAACTGTTAATTTTAATAATATTCGGTGCACCTGCACTCCGTCCAACGTCACCATGAGCGCCTGCGCTCCCAGCCTCTCCAGCCCCAGCTCCGTCTCGTCCACCCTCTCTCGCTGTGATAGGTACCGGGAGAGGTAGACTAGTTTTTTGAGTGCTGGGTATCAAACAACCGTTGTCGTTTCACCTGGTGGCCGCTGCCGCCTGAAACGCCGGGGTTCAATTTGGTTTTGTCTGGATAATTGGCCCAACTGTATCGTGGAAACGTATGCGTCAAGTGGCTCCAATTGCAGCGGATGCACTTCTTATTGGCGAGGCAGTTGTCGAGAAGCTTCCTTGAGACCCATGGTGCTGGAGGTAAATCGGTATGTGTGCCACAGCCGCCACCGCCATCGCCGGTAGTCTTTCCACTGGACATTGTCTCGGCGTGCTCGGAAATTGACGGTCTGAAATCAAGTTTCCTGTCGGTTTGTTTGAACGATTCTCCATTGCCGACAGAACTCCCGGTGGGTTGCTTTTGTTGATGTTGTTGTTGTTGTTTTCTCCCATTCATCCTTCCGGGCCCGGATTGGAACTCTGCAGCTGCAGCTCTTTCGAAAAGCTCGTCGATGCTTTCAAACCTCCCGTTTGTCGTCAAGGGTTGAACGCATGATCGTAACCCAGGCATCATCCCGTCCAGGGCATTTCGTATAACCTCTTAGAGTCCTATTCGTCGTCCCATTCGGCTTTCTGCTACAAGGTATGGAGCCGATTGGCCCATACCCGTACTGGTTCATCCTGATCATGGAATCCCTGATCGAACTCTCGGTAGGCCCACATGGCTGCGTTCATCACGTGGTCGGAGTCGCAGTACGTCCTTTGGAGTTGCTCAACGAAGAGGTTGAAATCGTTCATGGCAGGGTCGTTCAAATTCCGTAACCTTTGCCCCCAGGTGACTGGGTCCTCCATCTTCGTTTTTCGTTGCGAAGGATCCTTGTGGCCGCACAAACTGCCGAGTAGATTTAGGGCTTAGTTGTCTTTATCCGGTACGCTGTTCGTGAAATAATCATGGTGTGAGTCGAAATTTCCACAAAGAACACTGATAAAGTTATCCAATTTGGGGATACCCCTGCAGTATCGCTCAGGGTCGACCATCTTAAAGATTCCGGACCTACTGCGTTCCTGCTCCGTGGCTCGCTCCCCAGCGGACTCTCATTTCACAGCTGATTCTCTCTCCCGGGCCCATTCCACACATATGGCTGCTCGCGCATCACGCTCGGCCCGTCGTTCGGCTCACATTTCGGTTTGTTGCTTTAAAAGGAGCTTCAGCATCAATCGATTCTGGGTGGCCATATCGCAATGATCATTTTCTGTATTCATCGATGAGAAGTCGTTGTCGTTGTGGTCTCTGATGGGTGTATGTTCCCGCTCAGGATTGAGATCACCATCATCGGGATTCGGATTTTCGTCGTTGGCATCGAGATTATCATTGATTGCGGTGTTATCCCTGATTCCATCCGCCAGAAGAACTGATGGTCTCTCGACTGGAGCCCATTGGGTGCTAGCCGCCGATGTCTGCAGAGTTGCCTCACTTTCGCGATTGTCAGTGACGCGTAATTGAGGTCTAATTGACTTCTTTGGAGGCATTAGAGTACAATTGAATGTAATTGGCTGATCGTCTGTTTTTGTGTAAGTATCGCGACGCGTCGAAAAGGTAAGGAGATCACAAAGTTCGGTGAGCGAAACGTATCGGGTGACTGAAAAGCAATTATAGTATAAAGACGTACATCCTCGTATGGATAGATACGGTTGCAAGTGGGAATAGGTAGTAAGGATATGAATTGTAGCGTACGTAAGTAAGATAATCGCTAGTGTAATTAAATCACTCCGCAGGGTGATTATATATGAAGGGTGGTTACCCGGCCCCAGCGGAAAAGTGTACCTGCGAGGCAAAGTGTACTTGCGAGCCCCGTGCCCCTGCAAGGCCAAATACACTTACGAGGTCAAGCGCACCTGACACTGCCATTACAACACCTCTTAGCATCGCCAATCTCAAATGCCATGATGTCAATCCAGGTTTCAACATCTTATGGTATTTCGATTGCATTAAAAGCGATCTTCTCAAACCTGATCTACTGCACACAATGCAAATTGGGATGTTGAAGTACATCCTGACCTGACTTCATGAATTCTTCAAGCAGTATAAGCAGCTTGACAAGTTCAATGATATTGGGCTCTCAGTGCCAGCATACCTTGATATGACGAAGCCAAGAAGTGCATATGAGGAGGTTTCACATTGGAACCGAGGAGAAATCAAGACGATGACACAATTCCTTGTGGGTGTTGTCTGCAATGCACTGCAGAACCGAAGCCCCTCTCTGTGCAGTGTTTTTGACCGTGCAGTTGAGTGCTCTCGCTCTCTTATTGAGTTCTATTTCTGTTGCCAGAATGACTCTCACGATGACGAAATGCTGGATCTCATAGACAATGCTCTACGTCACATTCATAATTCGAAGGATACATTTCAACAATTCAGGGCTTGAAAACATCTTGCAGCAGAGGGCAAAGAGATACGTACACAACTGTGTGACGAGCGGGATACCAAGTTGAATTCCGAGGGAAAGAAGAAGTAAATGGTGCCCTTTGGATAGTGCATTCATGACGTCTGGAAAGGTATTATCGATGCAGAAATGGGTGAATACATTGAAAACGGTAGCAATTTCAACTTTCCCAAGATATAGCTCATGCCGCACTTCCAAGAGCAGATACAACAGTATAGTTCACTTCATCAGTGGTCGACAGAGATCGGAGAAAGTTCTCACCTGAAGCAGAGTAAGGACAGGTTTAATACCTCCAACAAGACATGTGATGACCATACTCAGATAATAAACAACAACCTTCAGAGTGATGCATTCGCGATCAGAAAGGCAAATCACGACACATGGAACCGTAAATAAGTGACCACAGAAGTGACGGTGGTAGAAATCACTACTAGTAGATGTCATTGTTGAGGTTCATATCTCTGCAGCAGTATAAAGAAAAACAGAAAGTCAAGAGGCCTCTTGAAATCATTCAGTGACGACTTCCTCCGAATTGGTCTTTACAATGCCACCCGGAATTTCTTATACTCCAAGCAGGTTCATATCGATTCGGATAATCTCATAAGCAGTGCTACAGCAATTTACCCTGGATTGGATGTAGAATCACGCAACATGCATGATGAACGCATCATTCAGAGGCTCAGGTATACTTGAGATAAATGATAGTATTCTGGAGCTGCCCGCCATAACTGGGTCTGGGTTCAAACTTCGCAATGTAAGGAGGAGCAGAAGCTGTCTCACAAGGTACTGCAGAGATACGTTCCGTACTGTATACTTCGTCTATTCAAGCTGAGAGTTGTTCATCTGCGCGGCACGAATACCTTTTGGCTGGCATACTTTGAAGTGACGAAGCCTGTCAATGGTAGAATGCTGGAAATTGCATTTCAGCTAGTCAGGATAGTGAAACCATCTTCCGGAGGTGCATATGCAGTTAGTATTGGCAACAATCGGGATTGGTTTGAGAGGGATGGAACAGAGCAGGGATTCGGTTGGGATCGATCCGGGATTTGTCGAATTTAGCGGGTTTGTTACAAACTGATTCGCATCCCATTGAATTTCAAACGACAATAGGTAAACGAGTTCCTGTCAGATTGTCTCGGTTCTTAGCGCGTTCAACTGAGCTCAATGTCAGCTACACATTGCGTCCAACATGGTGAAATTCGGACAAGAACTCGATTACTTACTGTTGTTCGCAGTTTTGCGCTGCAATGGTAGAGTTAGAGGTGAATGCCTTGCCAAGAATCGGTGTTACTCAGACTGAACCGGTTCGTCAATGGTGTAAACTTCCGACGGTTCATTGTGAACACTATATGCAGTTATTAGTGCAGACAATATTGTGGGTGCGGCTGAGTTAATTCCAGAGGAGTCCATTTCCTCAAAGTCAAAGAAAAAGGGATGGATAGTCAATATTCATATAGATCTAGCGACTTGGAAGGATGTTTATTTTATGCTGGAGGATGAGTTGAATACATCGGTGAACAGTATATAAACTGTGTTTAGAACTGTAAATAGACCTAATAAATGTTACTTTATAATAGGCAGACCTTCAAGTTGCTTACGTCCAGTCAAGACATGGACACAAGCAAAGTAGTTCTCCATGGAAAACAGCTCAGAGATATAGCCCCACCTTATGATGTAATATGCCGTGCATAGCATTGCTATTACAATGCCCAGAACAGTGTTGCCACTGAGTACAAAGTACCATGCAATTGCAGCGGCCAGACAAAGAACACGCTATATTATTAGGGGTCCCATGGCGCTATGCAGAGTAATATTCAACCGTGTGAATACCTAGTGCCAAGAGTTGTTTTTGCAGTGCCTCACATCGTATTGTCGCAGACTTATATGTTACACTATCTTGCAACATTTCAGGTGCTCCAGGTGCACCACCGACATAAAGGCATAACTAATAAGTGCTGATACAGGGATCGTTTCTTGATGTTTCTGAATCTGTCATCATCATAATTGTCACAGTAGCTTTTGTCTCTACTGTCATAATAACCACTGGCTCCTTCATCAACTGTATATTAATCTTCCACCTGGTCGTCAATTTCCAACTTAAATATAAATGTCAGAGTGAAACTGGTTTCAATTACTCAAAGCAATTGACATTCAGATGCAGATACTCTGGACTGTAGTCTGTTTGGTACCCTTACTTTTGAAAATACCAAATCAGGAAAATAATCTTGTGCTATAGTGTATTAGTCATACTCAAATATAGGTTGTAAGCCTGGCATACCTGAGCCATTGGTAGGTAGAGTAATGAGTCAGTCTGTGACGATATGATGTGAGGCACTTCAAAAACAATTCTTTGTGCTAGGTATTGACTCAGTTGAAAATCACTCTGCACAGCGTCTTGAGATGCTTACTATACCAATTTCTTAATTTGCTCATTCCAATTGCAAGTTAACTATCCAGCCGAGAGCCACTGTGGCTCAATTGCAGCTAGCCAACCTAAAGCCAGACCAGCTTGATCAGATCTCGCCAGCCATAGGCCAGACCAGCATGATTACGTTTAGCAAGGGAAGAGCCAGCATGGTTCGATTACATCCAGCCCGGTGACAGCCAGTCCTGCTCAATCACTTCTCGCGAGCTGAGAACCACTCCGCCTCGATTTCATCTAGGCAGCTGACAGCCAGCCCAGCTTGATTATCGGCAGACAGCTATTTGCCAGTCCTGTCCGATTGCATCAAGACAATGGATAGCCATTCTGGATCAATTGTGTCCAACCAGTCAAGACTCAGTCTAATGGCAATTCGATGCACTTGACATGTAAACATATTCGGCCTAGTGAGTGTACTTGGATAACAGGCACACTTGGCCTGTAAGAATACTGGGCTTTGTAAGTGCACTTGGCTTGCAGGTATAGTTGGTCTGATAAGTACATGCGATGTCATAGGTGTACTTCACTCACAGGTGATTTATATTTGTCCTCGTTATTGTACGTGTATCGCAGGTATACTTACCATGCCAATGCACCTGGCAGTCGAGGCCGGATGAGGGCCCTCCAAATAAATTCGGACCCGTTTTTCACCTGCTTCATCAGGAACAAGACCAAGTCCCGCCCTGGATACTGGTACATCTAGGTCGCATCGGACGCTTCAGATGAATCTTCTTGAGTCTAGTCATATCCTGATACTACAGACACAATGTTTGCTTCCAGATGCAGCATTTGCATTTGGACACACATACAGGTGGAGCATTTATTTCCAGATGCAGCACATTACATGGTAGCAGTCATGATTCTCGGTTACAGCCTTGATTTACCATGGAAGTCAATTGATTACTTAAAGTCATACACTTGATTTACAAATGTATTGCTAACGAGATACAAGAAATCATGGTAGATCATGCATGCACTTGGAGCAGCACTTAGAACAGCACTTGGAACTAGTGCAGGGGCAGAGAAGATCGACACAGACTGGGTGCAAAAGGTTGGGCTAGTCTGACTCAGCTGGCTGGAGAAGATTGAGCTTGGCTGGCTCATATCTGGCTGGACGCGATCAAGCTGTAATGGCTGGAGAAAATTGACTCGGCTGGTTGGACCCGATTGATACGGGCCGGATCTTGGCTGGATGTATGCAATGAACAATGCGAAGAAAATATGCAATTCGAATACTCACATTTCCCGAAATGCATCCAATCCGACAACGTCCCCCATCGACATTCCCTCCATTCTATGAATCTCCTGAGTCCAGTAATGTAAGTGGACCCTGGATTCCTTGGGACAGCATGCAACAAAATAATCGCAAATTTGAAACACGTCTCATCGAAACGTTATCTACCCTCAGTCCATGGATCTCAAACAGCTCGGAGATCGAAACCTACTCTACCACCGCCTGTCCACCATGGATCGAAAGCAGAGTCAAAACACATATCAGCCCCCT
>MU122293.1:65141-121475 GCA_014904905.1 Wilcoxina mikolae CBS 423.85
AGGGTGGAGGAGGGTAAACTCCAGGGGGAGAACCCGCATGATATGCAGGACCAGGCAGAACGAAACTGACATATGTTTCACTATTGTACGAAGTGTATTACAGACCACTATGATTTCTTGAATATTTCTTTGTAACTAGAGCAGGGGTGACAGGAGGCTGCGGAGCGGTGCTACCTAGCCAGGGGTTTTTCGTTTTTCCTTTGTTCAGTTTCATTTGTTATGCTTGTTCTTGGTTATTTGTTTGTACCTCACCGGCCATAGCCTGCGGGCTGCATGCTGTATGATGAATAAATAAATAAATAAATAAATATGCAATGAACAGATCTGAACAGAAGTATCAACATTTTGATCAAGTGTGCTTGGAGGATCATGTTTTGGTCGAGTTGGGCTGGCTCTCGACTGTCTAGAAGCATGTTAGCGATGCTGGATCTCGGCTGACTGGATGCGATAGAACCATACTGGCTGGACGCAATGAAGCCATGCTGGCTCTTGGCTGGCTGAATACAATCAGGTCAGACTGGCTTTCACCTGGCTGGTGATGATCAACAAGGACTGGCTGGTTACCTCAGTGAAAATTGTCTCTATATCTCTTAGCATTGCAAATAAAGAGAGTAACTTTATGTGAGAGAGAAAGAAGTATCATAGAGTTCAACTAAGAATTTAGAACTTAGAACTTAGAACTTACAGTGCAAATACAGTTCAAAGTAAGGGGGTGGAAGAGGGGATCAGACTATATATAAAGGGTACTTACCCAGCCTCGGCTGCAAAGTACACATAGGAGGCCAAATGCAATTACAAGGCCAAGTGTACTTAAGAGGCCAAGTACACTTACAGACTACGAGTACCTGCAAGCCAAGTGCATGTACAAGGCCAAGTGAGCTAACGAAATCGGGGGAAGAACCATGTCATGCCCAGGCCGTACGTGGGCCTAGGAAGCATCAGACGCTTCAATCAAAACCTCTTGAGCCTCGTCATAGAGTGACACTACACGTGCATACATACAACCTCTGGCATTGCATTCGGTCCTCCTGAGGAAGCATTCATTACTGTCGCAGCTATACAGTGTACATAATTCTTACTAACGCAGCTATACACTGTAAACACCTTCTGATCCACAACACTACTCATGTGACAAATGAGTGCAATGTACACCTTGACATAACGCAATGTTCACAGCATGCGACATTTATACGTTGCCCTGAATCTTGGGCGACGGATACAGTGCAGTGACGTTACTGAGGATGATGTTTGATATTAAGCTGTAATATATACAGTTTCCCGTTCTGAACGCCATGCTACACATCGCAGCCAGCTTGAAGCACATCCTCTAAACTACTCTCTCCTTCGTAGTCATCCACAGTCTCCCACTCTACGTCCTCATCCTCATCCTCATCCTCATCCTCATCCTCATCCTCGTCCTCATCCTCCTCATTCTCGACCTTATCCTCATCCAGCTGGAGACTATGATGTCACTCAGCACGACTCCTGGCACTGTGAATGTCATCATGCTCGTTGTCGCTATCATTATCGCCATCGTCAATCCCATCCTCAGCATTGAAAGACAAATCTTTAGGAATGGGGATGCGGATCGCAGCAATGATCGGATTCTCAATATACGGCTCTATCATCAGGGCTTCCATTGCAGTGTTGTTTAATACCACTCGACGAGGCTTGGTAATGGGTGGCATGTTATTGGCTCCTTTCTCGTGTAGAATGAGTTTGTTGAAAGTCACCCTTATGGACTTGATTACCTTCTGTCTCAATGGAGATGGGAGATCGTTCCATATATTCATAAGCACAGTGTAAGTCTCTGCAAATTGTGAGAGCAATTGCATGCATTGTGAAGGCCATACAGTCATACTTACCGCCGTCATTATCTCGATTGGAGTAGTACTCCCACTTGAGCCTGCTGCGCCAGATTTCGAGGTCATCGATTTCAAACTTTGTTGGAGCTAAACCTCCATTTCTTTGCCACGCTGTCAGTGCATGATGCAATGCCGTACATGTTAACACTGTCAGTGCCGGAGGTGTCTGTTCCCGAATCCAGTCATGGCAGCCCTCCGAAAGCTTGCCGCGTTTGCGAATTCGTTGGAAGAATTGTATATATAGAAATCGTAGAATCTCCTCGGCAAGAAAGTAGCTAGCTCGTTCCTGGTGATGTTAGTGACGCTACATGTTTCAGACAGAACTCACATCAGGTTCATTAGTACGATCGCATTGGCGTACAATTAATTTAAAATCTGAAAGAATTAGGTCAATGTGTATGCGGCACTCATCATCTTCGAAAAGGTGCAAGTTGTATAGTCTCCCTACACACTCACGTGCCTCCTTGATCATGTGCGATCTGACTGCATTGCAACTGTTTTTGATCTGATATACGTTAGTCAGTGCGAATGCAATTCTGGGAGATACCTAACTATCTTGAGTCACTCCTTCTGACATTCCTGGAAGCTAATATTGAGTACTTGGTACCTGCATGCCTTCGGCCAGGAATGCTCTACTGACTTTGTGTTGGAAACAATGTTAGTCGGTATCTACCACTTTTGGAATCGTATAAGCTACTAGTACAAACTCAGCTTCAGTTGGAAATGGAGTCTCGCACAGCAGTTGCTTCTACATCAAGCGACGCATTGCTTCCAGTACAGCAGTAACTCAAAGGTCACCTGGTGCAAGGACACTTCGACTGCCATATCATTGTTTACTGCTGACCGACAGACTCGACGGTGTCCTCGGCGGTGACAATGGGATGAGTTGTGAAGCCGATGATGATGGTTGTGGACTCCTGAGGTGACTAAGGTTCGTCGCTGAATGAATAGCAATGTTGGAAATGATACTGGGTACTGGTGACATCGAAATGGAGGCTTGATTCGGCGGGGGCAGAGATGGTTTCAGGTGCGGATACAATGGGTGTAGATGTGGAGGAGACCTGGGTAGTCGAAATTGAACCTTCGATACGTGAGGCTGTAGCCTTCGTCCCCTTTTGCTTCTGCTTGTCAGCCTGCAAAGTGAGTTTCCTCTTATGACCGTTTGCTGTACGTGACATCGGGGAAACAACTGCAGTAGTGGCTGGTGCTGCTTTTGTAATTGAGGATGTGGCCTTGTGCAGTGACCTTGTTATTTGGTTCATTTTCAGAAGGCAGGAATGTCAGAAAGGGAGGAATGTCAGAAAGACAGTACTGTCAGAAAGGCAGAAAAAGAGTGCAGTTGCGATGAAGACGAAGGGTAATGCAGTGTGGAAAAGGACTGACACGTCGCTGAGCATCGCACCTGAACAGTTTTCACATAAAGTGGCAGATTCACACGAGTTCGTATTAGCTTGTCACGAATGTGTCACGTATGATTAGTCAATCAAATACCATTAACGCCAAGAAAACCCAAACCAGACGCAAAACAACTCTGTAAAATGCAACAATGACTCCATCCGACCCAAAGAGGATATGCAAAAACTCTATCTAACCCAACCTCCAAACGCAAACCTACATATATCAGTATACCAGTCATTTGCAGTACTGTTGGACATACAGAAACCATCGCTGAAATTGCTGACCCGTCTATGGTAGATTCAAACACGATATCTCGAGCTATGTGAATCTCATAACGGCATTGACATCCTGGTGCGAGCCAATTGCCACCGACTCTGACGACTCATCAATGTCCACTGATACCGACGAAATGTCACACATTGTCTCCTGCTCTACCAAAACCTGTGCCATTTGCGACCTCGCCACCCGCTGTTGCTGTAACTCCACCACCACTGCTCGCGATGTCATATTAACAATTTGTGCTGTCTCCACCATTCGTGCAACTCTGGTACTCATTGACTCCTCCAGCACAGACGATGACACATCTTGGAGAGAGACACACTTGACGTGGTGAGTAGCAGTCACCTCCGGTTGTGTCATTGCCGAGGGGTATTTTGCAACAAACCTGTGAACAGGTCTCGGGCTCTCTGCCAGTTCGGAGGCACCAGGTGTTTCCGGAGGAGACGATCGTGATTGTGGTGGTGGTGGTGGTGGTGGTGGTGATGGTGGTGGTGGTGGTGGTGGTGGTGGTGGTGGAGTAGCTCGTGCAATCCTTGGAGGCGCAACTGCTATTGCCTTCAGAACAGCCACAACGATTAAAGGGTTGGAAGCAGTGACGGACAAGAACGTCGACACAGTGTCGTTGCTATTGAGTCGAGTCGCATTGCATTGCTGCAGAGAGGTTTCGCCGGACATAACTAGACACCCAAGAATACCACTGACATTCCTGGCAGGACATAGGCGACCCACAGCATGGTGTATGGCCTTTGCGGTGAGCTTCTCGACTCGTGAGAGATGCCATCTATTCTAACTGTGGTGAACAAAGATGTTGTCCAAACGGTCATAGCTTTCTGGGCCGTAGCTTTCAGGGTCGACAATATACACTCTCAAGGGGTATATAGGCGTTGGGCTGGTAGGAACGGTATCGGTAGAGATGTCATCGAGTTTTCGTTTCTTCTGGATGGCAGCAGCAATGATTGTCGGTGGCATTGCACATTTGTGAGATGGTGGCTGCAGCTTCGGTGTCCCGGAATACCAGGAGTCTTTCTTGGCATGGCCTTTGCCACTTTTGGGGTTGTCATAGTGGTCAGAGTCGTCAGAGTGGTCAGAATCGTCAGAGTCGTCAGAGTCGTTAGAGTCGTCAGAGCCGTCAGAGTCGGGGTTGGTATTGGTGCCAGTGTCGGTAGGTAAAGGTGGGTTTTCTTAGTGATATCGGTTCATCTGCACCCGAGTTTGATCGAAACAGTCTCGGAGAAATGCCCGGAACCCACTCTACCATTCCATGTATCATGGTTGAGTTGATGCCCGATGCTTCCACATCCCCTGAAACTGTGCAAAGTGCCTTGTAGTGACTGGGTCCAAAATAAGGATATCATACATCAAGTCATTTGAGCCATCATCCTTGACACTGTGAATGGCATACATCTGAACAAGGCTCCAAATCTGCTTGGCCATAAACTGCTTCGCGAAACCATCGAGGTGGAGAGTGTCCTTAATTGCATCGGTTTTGGTGGGGGTGGATTGAATCTTTTTGGGTGGCATTGCAACGTTCTGAGCTGTAAATAAGGTGTATGAGGGGTAGGTCAGGGTTAGGGTTAATGTGTCTGAAAACGACAATGAGAGTGGTAAATAGATAAAGATGAAGTAGATGGAAATGATGGAGAAGAATCAAAATGGAGAGAGCGTACGGGAGAAAATATACAGTGCAGAATGGGCCATCAAGGTGCTTGGAATTGTGTGGAGCGGCTTGCAGAAGAGTTGAAACCGTTGGTGATATCAAACATCATACTTGAAAAGGAGCTTTCCTGGATGTGAGCCGTTATCAGCACTTCCCTTCCGGCCTGAAGATGCACCTCATGTTTTAAACGACTCTGAGAGTTGTTTGAACCACTTCTTGAGCGTGAGACACACTCATCATGCGAATCTTAGGTCAAAGCATCGAAGTCTGTCAGTTTCGGTTCCTACCATATGTCAGTGATATCAAGTTCCAACATAATGATGCAGTGTGGTGTCACAAACGGTCAGGACCTGCCATATGAAGTGACAGAAGTGTCACCGGCATCTCTGGCAGTGCATAGGCCTCTCCAGGCACCACCAATTGACTCTGTACAGTGGTATCATGAACTCTTAATTGGTGTCTTGGCACACAGAATGAGTGATATCACATGTTTTCATCCGTATCTCATATCATCTGCCTGGTCAAACATCATAAAAGCAAGCAAACAAGCAAGTCCATGGATTCTTTCTTATATTTGCCTAGCAATTCGGGTCAAATTAGGTTCTAGGCATGGCTACATCGTGACAAACTCTGTCTGCAGGATATTCCAGGGTCTTGGCATTTTATATATGGCTCGGTGAGTTTTGTATTCTATGCGGATCAATTACATTACCCCTGCTTGGCAATACTCATAACATTCTGCCAACTGCATATACAGCCCTCAGTATTGCCTACACAATGTGCACCATGTCTCCCAAATGAACTCCCAATCGTTTCTGCCCTGTTTGCTTGAAACCTTACAAGTCTGCCCTGTGGCTCTACAAACATATCGACAGCAACCATCCTTGATATCGCGCCCAACTTCTTGAGGCGAATACAGACTCCACTGAGCCCCCTGACCACGTTCGAAAAGACTCTCAGCGTTGCGTTGACAATTCGCACAGTGGTTTTCATGTCAACCATGACCACGTTCATGAACCTGACGCGTTTCCTGTGTTGCCCACCTCACCTTCTCCCGAACCATCCGAATTCGAATCAAATATACAAAGCTTCTCATATCCCGATGCTAAAGCCCCTGTCCCATACGTTTGGAACGACGACGAGCACTATGCTTCGCAATCCTTGGACAACCCCTTCCATCCATTCGACAGTGAGGAGGAGTACAATTTTGCAGCGCTGGTCACATTGAAATATGTTCCTCCCAACATCATCGATGGCCTACTGAAGGGCAACCTCGGCCTTAAAGAGTGTGTACGTGATTCTCTGAAATCAAATTACAACCTCTGACAGAAAATCGATGCCATGGAGGACGGACTCGGCCATGACTCCTGGAAGAAAGCTACGTTGCAGATGGCATGGAATGCGCAGCATCCAGATGCAATTCAGTTATGGCACCGTGACCTTATAGAGTGTGCAAAATGGCTACTCCAGCAGCCAGCATACCAAGAACATCTTACATACACTCCGAAATGTTGCTTCAATGATGCTGGGCACCGTGTGTACAACGACATGCATACTGGAGACTGGTGGTGGGATAAGCAGGTAAGCTTCCTTCTTAGTATACCCTTTCCAATGCTCACACAGGTTGTGTAGACAACACTACCAGTCTGTGACACATTGGTGCCAGAGATATTCATATCTGATGGGGCCCACCTAACGAACTTCTCTGGCGACAAGAAGGCATGGCTGATATATATGACCATCGGAAACCTATCCACCACGGCATGGATGAAGCACAGCATGTACAGCGTGTTGTTGGTCGCCCTTTTACCTATTCCCGTCAAGATGCGCGATGTCCCCCTCAAAAGAAGAAATGCTCAGAGGGAGCATAACTGAACGATCACTCAGAACGTGCTGCAGTATGTGTTGCAATCCCTATTCAATTCCGAGACACGCACCTCCAATGCCCGCTGTGACGATGGCAAGTTCAGGCATTGTTATTTGATACTGTCTGCATGGATGGCCGATTACCCCGTGCACCGTGACCTTCACAACATCAAGAATGGTATATTCTACTGGTGCGAATGCCCATTGCAGGAAATGGTAATCTACCCCGCGGCCGACATGAGCGACACAACCTCCGGGATCATAATATCTATCGTATACTATCAGATTCAAATACACCCCTGAACATCGCTGATCTCAAACGCCACGATGGAAATCCAGGTTTCAACATCTTATGGTATCTCGATTGTATTACAAGAGATCATTCCAAGGCTGATCTACTCCACACGATGCAAATTGGGATGTTGAAGCCCCTCCTGATATGGCTTCACGAATTTCTCAAGCAGCATAAGCGGCTTGACAAGTTCAATGATATTTGGCTCTCGGTGCCTGCGTACCTTGATATGATGAAGCCAAGATGTGCTTATGAGGATGTTTCGCGTTGGAACGGAGGACAAATCAAGACGATGACCCGATTCCTTGTGGGTGTCATACGCAATGCTCTGCGGGACCCAAGCCCCTCTCAGCGCAGTGTTTTTGATTGTGCGGTTGAGTGCTCTCGCTCTGTTATTGAGTTCTATTTCTATTGCCAGTATGACTCTCATGATGACGAAACGCTAGACCTCATGAACAATGCTCTACCTCACTTTAACGAATCGAAGAATGTGTTTCAACAATTCAGGGCTGGCAAATAACTTGGAGCTGAGGCCAAAGAGAAACGTACAGAATTGTGTACCGAGCGGGATGCCGAGTTGAATTCTGAAGAAAACAAGAAGAAAACGGCGGCCTTTCGACAGCGCATTCGGGAAGCCTGGAAAGGTATTATCGATGCAGAAATGGCCAAATAGATTGAAGAGGGTAGCGATTTCAACTTTCCGAAGATACATCTCATGCAGCACTTCCGAGAGCAGATACAACGTTACCGTTCACTTAAACAGTGGTCGACAGAGATTGGAGAAAGTTCTCACCGGAAGCAGATTAAGGACGGGATTAATACCTCCAACCAGAGGGGTGATTAATATACTCAGATAATCAACTATTACCTTCAGAGTGATGCATTCGCTGTCAGAAAGGGCAACCGCAACAAATTGAAACGTAAACGAGCTGCTCCACAGACCACGAAAGTGGTGACAATGGAAGTGACAGCGGAAGCAACCACTTCTAGTAGACGTCGTTTATTGAGGTTCATATCTCCGCAGCAGCACAAAGGAAAAGAGAAAGTCAAGGACTTTCAAGGCCTCTTGAAAACAATCAGTGACGATGTCCTCCGAAATGGTCTATACGATGCCACCAGTCATTTCTTACACGCCAAGCAGGTAAATATCGATTCGATGATCTCTTAAGCAGTGCTGCCGCAATCTATCACCGATTGGAGGTAGAATCACCCAACATGCATGATGAGCGCATCATTCAGAAGCTCAGATATACTGGAGAAAAACGATAGTATTCTGGGGCTGCCCGCCATGACTGGTTATGGGTCCGAACTTCACAACGAAAGGAGGGGCATGTGCTATCTCACAAGGCACTGCAGGGACGAGTACCGTACCGTATGGTTCGTCTATTTAAGCTACGAGTCGTCCATCTGCACAGCACAAATACCTTTTGGCTAGCATATGTTGAGGTGACGAAGCCTGCCAATGGTGGAATGCCGGAAAGGTTGTCGCAGCTAGTCAGGGTAGTGAAACCATCTTCCGGAGGTGCATACGCAGTTATTAGTGCAGGAAATATTGTGGGTGGGGCTCACTTAGATTTCAGAGGAGCCCATTCTATCGAAGTCGGAGAATAAAGGATGGATAGTCAATAGTCATATAGACCTAGCGACCTGGTACGATGTCTATTATATGCTGGAGGATGAGTTGAAAACAGCGGTGAAGAGGGTATAAACGGTGTTTAGAACTGTAAGGTGTCTAGAACTGTAAGGTGTTAGAACTGTAAATAGACTTAATAGGCAGACCTTCAGGTTGCTTGTGTCCAGCCAAGACATGGACGCAAGCAAAGTGGTACTCCATTGAAAACAACCTCATGGTGCTGTGGATAGCATCGTCATTACAATGTCCAGAGCAGTGTTGCCACTGAGCACCAAGCACCGTTAGGCAGACCTTCCAATTGCTTGCGTGCAGCCAAGACATGGACGCAACCAAAGTGGTTCTCTATTGAAAACGACCTTATAGTAAAATATGCTGTGCATAGCATCGTTATTACAATGCCCAGAGCAGTGTTGCCACACCGCACCAAGCACCATAGAATTCACCGGCCAGACAAATAACACGGTATATTAAGCTTACCAAAGTGCTGTGCAGAGTAATATGCCACCGTGTGAACACCTAGCACCAGGAGTTGTTTTTGCTGTGCCTTACATCGTATTGCCACGGACTTACATGTTACTTGCCAACCGACGTTCCAGGCGCTCCTGGCATACCACCGACATCAGGGCGTGACTAATATGCCTGGGTGCAGGGATATTTTCCTGATGGAGCTATTTACACTTATGAGGCCAGGTGCACTCACAAGCCAGATATGGCTGCGAGCCAGGTGTACTTACGAGACCAGGCAGGCTTACAAGTCAAATGTACCTGGTACTACAATTACACTAGATCTCGACTGGCTGGACGTGATCGAACAGGGCGGGCAGACGGCTGGTTCCAGATAATCGAACAAGCAAATCTGGACGGAAACATTGGCATTTCTATCAGGTACATTTGAATGTTCACTTACGGGTCAAGCGGAGATGCCTCTCGACTGTCTGCATGCGATCGAGCAGGGGTGGCAGAGTGCTGGCTGCAGATGATCAGGCTGGGCTGGCTCTTGGCTAAATGGATACGATTGAGTCAGACTCGTTAATGGCTGACTGGATATGATTGAACCGGTCTGGTTCATGGCTTGCTGGATGTGACCGAATCAGGTCAGCTCTCGGTCGGCTAATCACTATGCAATTGGTACAGCCTGATGCAGAACACAATATATTAAGCAACCCATGGTACGGTGCAGATTGATATGCGACTATGTGAATACCTAGCGTCAATACATGTTTTTGCAGTACCTTACATCATATTGTTGAGGACTTCTATATTATCCGGCCTACCAACATTCCAGATACTCCAGGCGTACAACCAACATCCGGACGTGATCAATACATTCTGGTGCAGGCATGGTATCCCGATGTTACTGTCAACCATATTTGTACCCTATATTCTATTTTTTAAGTTCTAAGTTGAACTTTATGATATTTCGGCCTCTCTCTCTCACAGTCACTCTGTTTATTTGCAATGCTAACACATGTACAGATATTATTAATCATGGTAACCAGCTTGTCCTTGTCGATCATTCCCAGCCTGCCGAAAGCCATCATGGGTCTATTGAGTCCAGCTAGCTGAGAGATAATCTGGCTTGATCGTGTCCAGCCTATTGAAAGCCAGCTCATCTCGACCGTCTCCAGTCAGTCCACATCCAATGCACCACTCTCGGCTCAAAGTGCAGTTCCAAGTGTATCTGATCATAATACTAATCACTCCATTACAATCGGCTCGCTGGCATGCAGTCAGCTGAGAACCAACCCTATCAATTGTGTTTGGCGGACTGAAACAATTATTTCCATCAGGTTAAGAGCCAGTGCAGTCCTATCGTATTCAGCCAGGGAAAGTCCAGTCTGCTTCAATCACATCCAGCCAACCGAGAGTCAGATCAGCTCGCTAATATTCACCCAGCCAAAAGCCAGCCTGGCTTGAATGTATAAAGGCAACCATGGGTCAGCAAAGCTCAATTATCTCCTATTAGCTGACAGCCAGGCCATCCCAACTGATTCCAAGTGCATTCAAGATTTACCTTGATTGATTGTATATAGTCATCAATATATTTGTCAATTAAAACTGTGACCGTAAATCAATGCTGTATTCATAAGTTAAGGGTGCTTCTGTGTACTGTATCTAGAGGTAAATATTATGTCTGGAGGAAACTGCTACCTCTGTACGCAAATGCTAGGTCTGAAAGCAAATGCTGTGACTGTAGAATATCGGTGCAGTGCCAAAATTGCTATGGAGCTCAAGAGTTTTCGATTTAAACTTCCGGTGCAGTTTAGATATACAGGTATTGAGGGCGTGACTTGCTTTTTGTTCCTAATGCAGTGATACTAAATCAGATTGTATATGACTTATTTGGAGTATAATAACTGTGGGTAGTTGGGATCAAATATATACCCGAGTAAAGAGTTCTATATTTTCAAATACACCTCTGGATGTAATGGAGGTACCATGTGCACTTGGCTCCCAAGCGCACTTGGCCTTCCCAAGTACACTTGGCTGCCGAGGCCGCATAATCGCCCTTCATATATAATCACCTCGCGAAGTGTGTTTCCCACACTAGCGATTATCCTACCTACATACCGTACAAATGATATATATTGCTTATTCCCTTTTGCAACCGTATCTGAACGTATTCACCCATACGAGGACGTACGTCCTTACACTATAATCGCTCTTCAGTGACCAGATTCGTTTCGCTCCCAGGGTTTCGTGATTTGTGTACCTTTTGAGCAGTTACGACACGTACACAACCAGACGATTTGTCGATTTCATACAATTGCAGCCACAATGCCCCCAAAGAAGTGATCTACAACTCAATTATGTGTCACTGACAATCACGACAGCAAGGATTTCATGCAGGCCGCAACCTCCGGGTCCGAGAACCAAACACGTCGAATCACCAGGTCTAGGACTGCTCCGACGGCCTTATCAGAGGTCGAGATCGACGACACAGAAGACAATGACCAAGTCGACGACGACGCAGATGACGAAGATAAAGTCGACGACGATGATGAGGTCGACGATGAAGACGAACGTCATGGCAACGACAGCGACGACGGCTTCAGATGCATGATCACCGACGAGGATCTTAGCGACATTTCGGCCCAAAACAAGATGCTAAAGACGATGTTCAAACAGCAGGCCGTATGGTTAAAGGCCGAGCGAGAATAATTGGCTTTCGAACGAGAGAAATGGGCCGCCGAACGCGCCGAACGCGAGGCCATGACGCGAGTGAAACACGCAATCTTCGCCATGGTCGATCCTGTACGATACTGCGGTGAAGCCAAGGAGTTAGAATAGTTTATCGACGCATTACTCTCCAATTTTGCCTCACACAAACACCTGTTTCCATGTGGTGGACCCGATCAAGTCAAATATGCGGTTTCTCTCCTCAACTGCTGCAGCAACCATTCGCATCCGACGCAGCGCCAGACAGCAATGATGGACCATTCCGAATGGGCCAGCGATCTACACGCAGACTCTGTACCCTGTTTGGAAGACTTTGGCCTCTTCGCACAAGAGATCACCAGAACCTATGCAGACAAGGATCGTCGCAGGCGAGTGGTGATAAAGTCGATGGACGAATAAATCCAATTTCTCATTGAGCCAGTTAGAGTCTATGCGAACTGTGTAAAAGCTAATTGGAGACAGGCAGGATGTACCATCCAAAATAACGAGCAGAGGCTCTACGACATGGCCTGGGCAGGACTCCGGCACGCACTCAAAAGCAAGGTTGGGCTGATAACACCTGCTTGTTGAAGGTTTAAAACAATTGAGGACCTTTTCGACAAAGTCATAGCCTCAGAGGTCATACACACCGACAAGAGACCCCGCAGCCAGCAGCAGCAGCAGCAACACCAAAGGCAGTCGGAATCTTCCCAAAAAGGTGGGAAGCGAAGTTACAGGCCATCTATCTCCGAACCAACAACCAAGAAGTCGGCCAACGATAAGCCCAACGGGTCTGGTTCCCGTGGCACTCACGGCATATTGACCGCAGCACCATGGGTCTCAAAGAAGGTCTTTGATAGGAGAAGGGCTAACAAGCAGTACATGCGGTGCGGAAGCAAAGGCCATAAGTATTTCCAGTGCCCAATTTACAGCGTCGCCTATCCGCCCGAATCGAGCTCCAACCATGGCGGATGTCATAGTGGCGGCGGCGGCAGCGGCAGCGGATACCACCAGGTGAAACGCCAAAAGTCGTTCGACATTCAGCAGTCAAAAGACTCGCATACGTCTCCCAGCACCTAGCCCGACGGGAGATGCTGGACGAAGAGGAGTTAGGGCTAGACAGGTTGGGAATGAGATCGTTGTTAGCGACGATAGATGAGATCCAGCCCGACCAAATCGCTCTCAAATCGAGATTTATCCTTGAGCCCCCCCGGGCTCTCTTTTCAAGTCAATGCTTAGGTGGTACAGAGAAGCCGGATTCGTCTCACATTGTTCACGAAGTACTCGTACGAGATCGACACTGCGAGATGCAGCGCATTCGGGCTCTAATCGACAGCGGCGCGACAAGCATCTTTATGTCCCCGAGGCTGCTCAGGCCACTCGGGCTACAACTTGAACTGGCATTCACAGCTACGCAGGGTCTCAATGGCCAAGTGATGATGTCTGCAAAGGACAGCCGAAAGATGAGAGTTTTGGTCCAATATTCTGATCACTTGGCTCTGGTTGACGAATCGGAGGTGCTGGTCGTATCTATGGCATATGACCTGATTCTAGGCTTGCCTTGGTTGAAGACTAGGAACCCTGAGATCGACTGGACTTCCGGTCGACTTCTATCTCTGCAAACCCCAAGTGGCGACGCCAGTGCAGTGGCGGCCACCTAGGGGACGTCGAGACCTCCACAGGCATCTGACAAGCTTCAGCCGCAGGAAGGCGGTGAAGTAATTAAGTCTCCTGAGATACACCTGCTTGGTGCCACCGCATTCGAGAGTCTCTTAGCTAGCGACGAAGTTCTTGTGACATTCGCCATACGCATTGGCAATTGCACAGGCTTGCTGGGAGCTTCTATGGAAGGCATTACGAAAGGTGAGAGGAGCGCCTGGAGCTGGACGAGCAAGCAGGAGCAGCGGCGGTAGTTGCGGCAGAAGAGTTACACATTGACGGTGCTTGAATGACTGCTAACAGCTCACCGAGTCACGAAGGGAGTACTGGACGGTGGGGGTTCCCATCGAGGATAACCTGTTATGACAAGGGCTCCTGGATTCCACAACCTTCGCTTCCATATCACGATTACGAGCACAAAGCTAACGAGTACAGATGGAGCTTCGGCACCCAAAATGGTTCCTACAGACGACGGTGGCCATATCCACGCCAAATATTAAGAATTCGTAGAGGTCTTTAGCAAGGCCAAGGCAGAGATGCTGCCACCGCACCGGTCAATTGACCACGCAATTGATCTGGAACCCGGGCACAAGCTGCCATATGGACATATCTATAACCTGTCGGAGGTTGAGTTAAGAACTCTAAAGGCCTTTATCGAGACCAACCTGGCCAACGGCTTCATCCAGCAGTCATCATGGCGGGCGACGGCACCGATACCTTTTGCAAAGAAAAAGGATGGCCGCTTGAGACTCTGTGTAGACTACCAAGCTCTCAATGTGGGCACAATCAAGAATCGGTACCCCCTTCCATTGATCTCGGAGATGCTTGACCGTGTTGGCAGCGGCAGGATATTCACGAAACTTGACCGTTGCGGAACCTATCACCTCATTCTTATTAAGGAAGGTGATGAGTACAAGTCGGCCTTCCGAATCCGATATGCCCAGTTCGAGTACAAGGTCAAGCCATTTGGCCTGACAAATGCACCGGCTACGTTTCAGGGTTACATCGACGATTGCCTTCAATCTTACATCGACGACCTCGCCGTGTGCTACCTCAACGACATCTTGATCTACTCCACCGACGAGAAGGAGCACGACGAGCATGTGCAGAAAGTACTGCAATGGCTGCAGGAGTTCGGCCTCTATTGCAAAGCAGAGAAGTGCCAATTTGGAGTCTCAGAGGTCGGTTTCCTCGGCTTCGTCATCTCTGCCGAAGGGGTCAGCATGGGAACGGATCGGATCACGACGATTGTAATGGCGGCCGGCCTATGGCAGGGTAACCGTCCATCCGCCCCATATATAGTCAGCTCGTGCGAGTGCTCTTGCACGCCATCGATAACCTTATCTATTGAACCCACCTACTATCTTGTTCTCGAATCCACGTGTGCAACCATATCAACATTCATATCTAAATGTACGAAGACGTATGCCCTTGTAACGATCGAGGATTGGCCAACTCCCAAGTCGGTACAGGATATCCCAGTCCTTCTCGGCTTCACAAACTTCTATTGGAGATTCATCCTGAAGTTTGCCAAGGTAATGGCACCCATATCGAACTTGCTAAAGAAGGCTACAGGAAAGCCAAAATGGGAGTGGCTGAGAGACGCAGAGCTGGCTATCCGGAACCTCAAAAAGGACTTCACCGTAGCACCGATCTTGCAGCACTTTGACCCAGCAATGCCGATCATCCTCCAGACAGACGCGAGTGGCTTTGCGATGGCAGGCATCCTGAACCAGTATGATGGCTTTGGAACTCTTCGGCCAGTCAATTTCTACTCTCTGAAATGCTCTCCGGCTGAACAGAACTATGACACCTACGATAGGGAACTCCTCACCATCGTCGAGACCTTTAAGCAATGACGGCACTATCTGGAGGGCGCTCGTCACAAAGTACTGGTGTGGTGTAACCACAAGAACCTTGAGTATTTCCTAACTTCCAAAGTTCTCTCACAGCAACAAGCTAGGTGGTCGGAAATTCTCTCGGCGTACGACTTCAGCATCGAACACTTGGAAGGCGCCCAAAATCCTGCCGAAGGCCCGACTATGAGATCGGCTACGAGAAGCCTGTCGGACGGTTCTTAGCGACCACTACACCTGCTGTTGAACCCTACGATCACCTCGTACCGGTGATTAAGAAGATCCAGGCTACTGACCCATTGGCGGTCGACATCTCGGGAAAGCTAGTCGATAACCCAATGGCCACAGTCGAAGCCAAAGCCACAGTCGAAGCCAAAGCCACAGTCGAAGCCAAAGCCACAGTCGAAGCCAAAGCCACAGTCGAAGCCAAAGCCAATGCCAAAGCCTGAGCCAAAGCCAAAGCCAAAGCCAAAGCCAAATCCAAAGCCAACGACACAAACCAGTGGAGCGTCATCGCTGGAGCTCTGACCTATGAGGGGAGGATATATGTCCCTGCCAACGATGCCCTCAGTGGCAAAGTGATAAGTCTCATTCACGACAACCCCGAGTCCGGTCACTTTGGAGCTCTTGAAACTGCTGAGCTTGTCTCTAGGGATTTCTATTGGCCTACGATGGATACGTACAAAAGGAAGTACGTCAGCGCCTGCGAAGTATGTCACCGAATCAAGGCCTCGCCGTATGCCCATCACGGAATCAACATGCCACTGCCACCACCATCACGACCCTGGGAAGGCGTCACCATGGACTTCGAAACAGACTTGCCGGAATCGACCGCGTGCAGATGCACGGGGATCCTAGTCATCGTTGATCGACTGATAAAGATGGCGATCTACATGCCCTGCAGAAAGAATATCGACTTACTGGAGCTGGCCAGGCTCTTCGTCGAGCACGTGATCTGCAAACGCGGTATCCCTGACAACGTCATCACCCATCGGGGCACCCAATTAACGCGCCGATTCTGGACGAGGGTCTGCAGCCACATGAGTATGGATCACCGACTGTCGACCGTATTTCATCCGCAGATGGACGGCCAGACGGAGCGGCAGAATCAGACGATGGAGCAGTACCTCCGAGCCTTCTGCAACTATGAGCAGGATAACTGGGTGGAGCTCCTACCGTTGGGGGAATTCGCATACAACAACTCCGTGTATACTTCAACAAGGATGACTCCCTTTGGGCAAATTACCAGTACAATCTGCCACTATAGTTCAATGCCCCGAAAGACCCATCGAAACTAAAATCAGAGACCCAAGCAGATTCCTGGGCAGCCGGGCTGGAAGAGATGCACCGCACCCTCCGGGAGAACTTATTGGAAGCCCAAGCCCACCAGATGAAGTATGCAGGCGGCAAAGAAATGACTTTCAAGGTCGGGAATAAGGTCTGGCTCTCGACTCATAACATCAAGACGGCAAGGGCGTCAAAGAAGTTAGATTACAAGTGCGTGGGACCATACACGGTGAGTAAGGTCATCAACAAGAATGCTTACAGATTAGACTTGCCAAAAACGATGCATATTCACAACGCATTTCACGTCTCCCTGCGTGATAGGTACTGACCGCCTGCCATCGGCCAGCCACAATCGGAACCGCAACCGACGATTGTCAATGATACGGACAAGTGGGAGGTCGATCGGATCCTCGCATCCAAGTGATGCTACCGGAAGTTCCACTATCCCGTTCAGTGGGCCGGTTATAACTACCTACGCACTAGTTGGGAGCCGGCAGAGAACCACGAGAATGCTCAAGAACTAGTCGACTAGTTCCATTGGGAGCACCCAAGAAAGCCACGGCCATAATTGATGTTATCGCCGTGGACGGTTCAGAGGTGGATGATCCAGAATCAAATTGGACATTTTCTTCTCTTTGTTTCTTATGGATCTTGGCCCAGTATAAATGGTGTCGGCACGGGTTTTACTATCGCAACTGGAGGTGGAGATTCCCCGTGCACCGGATCCGCCGATCAGGCCGCCTTGATGGCACTGATCAGTCGTGGGACTTATGCAGACGTACAAAGGTGTACGCACCTTATCCTGTCTTTTCTCATGTATATATATGTCGCAGCCCAGGAGGTCTGATGATAAAGAGGGGGATCATGTAATGGCGGAACCAGATGTACTTGGCTGCCGAAGACGGATAACCACCCTTCGTGTATAATCACCTCGCGAAGTGCTTTTGGCATGCTAGCGATTATCTTACCTACATACCGTACCATTAATATATATTGCTTATTCCCGTTTGCAACCGTGTCTACACGTATTCACCCATACGAGGACGTACGTCCTTACACTGAATCTCACCTCGGCTTACCATGAGACAATCAACAACAGAGAGATAAGTTGAAAATATGTTGATCAGTTGACTTAGTAGGCTATCAGGAGTCAGATTGTTATTACACTGAAACAACTAGATTCAGTTATTCACATGGTATATACATATCCAAGTCATACTTGTATCTTGTCGAGACCCCTAATGTATATTATTAAATTATATGACATATCATTCCTTTATATAGTTCTTCATGTATGTCAACATGAGGCCTACTAAGTCTCCTATAAATCTCTTCAACTGGAAAGATTATTTTCTATCATTCCATAATTATTAGTCAAATAGTATTCAGTTATTACAAAAGAAACAAGTATTATATTATAACTTTGTTAACCTTTTAGTACTTTTCTATCATCCAAAATCTTTTCATATTGCGAACAATATCAGTATCTCATTTTAACAGTAAGTAACATACTTAAAAATAAAAATATTTTTTCCTTATTCAGCATCAATAAAGCTGATGGTGTGATTAGACGTAGTGTTGGAAACGAACTGTCAGAAGTTCATACCATTGACGAACCGGATCTTTGCCAAGCCATTCGCCTCAAATCCCACCATTTCGGCTCACAATTTCGAACAACAATAAGGAAGAGAGTTCTTGTCCAATCGGCTCGCATTTTCATGTATCATGTAGTTAACATCACACACTACACTATAATTCAAAAATTGAACCGATCGGACATCAACTCACCTACCTATTTTCGTTCGCAGTTGTGGAATTGTGTTCAAAGTTTGAGTCGAACCTCGGAACTTCGCCAAACCTCAGATCGAACCTGACCCAAACCCCACCTCAGTTCAATCTGCCACGAACGGATCCACTTCGTTGCCAATACTAGCTAGTGGTGGAGTAGACAGTATCCTTTTGAACTAGGTATTTATAAATTTATCCTTAATATAGCAACCATTATATTTAGAGGTAGAGGCTGTATCTGTATTCTTAGAAGCAGAAGTAACAGCAGGATTCTTGGGGTCAGAGACGGTGAGGGTATATCTGGTAGCAAAAGTGATACTACTCCTGGTGAGAGAACTAAAGACTATTGTATATGAGGTACACTGCCCTCACATAATGATATTGAAGAGTATTCTACCAGATATAATTGTATTCTGAAACAATCAATTTGTCTTTTGAGCACAGAGCTGCACTGAACCGACTGGTACACTTACAGCTGCCTTTACAAGAAACATTGAAAATACATCAGTTGAATGAAATATATGAATAATGATAGGATCACAATGTGATGTATATATGTACTTGGAAAAAATAATTGCTCCTTCAAATCCTGATTTCACATATGTACTATCTTCCATATTAGTGGTAATATGTTGGACAAACATGTGAAATTAAGTGAGAATAAATATTGTCCTAAGGGCAGTGCTCTATCAATATCAAACATATCCTGAATTCAAGACTGAGAGGTGAAAGAACAATCAACCCTTTACAGTTTGTATATATATCACTTTATCATGAGGTACAAACTTGAAGACTTAATTGGATTGACTTTGTGATACAGTTGTACATATAGTTTATCTTCCAAAAGACAAGTATTGATTTTGTAATGGTTTTCAACTCTTGCTGCAATCTCTGTACATCAAATTTATTTTTTATTCATACACGTTCCTTTCTGGAAAAGGTTTTGTATGTATCAATTATGTGGTGAATTAGTCTTATTATATCTTTTAACAAATCATAGTCGAGATATTTAATATTAGAAATATCTGAATACTGAGTTTTATGTAGACTGAAGGAGGTATTGATATTGTGGCCATTAGATATTATGATTATATGTCTTGTATTAAGTTTCAAAACAGTTGTTTATTAATATATAGTCATATGTAAAGGCGTACATCTTGGTACATATAGATATCAGGGTAGATACGATTGCACACGTAGATTCGAGAATAAGATAGGTGGGTTCAATAGGTAAGGTTATTGATGGCGTACAAGAGCACTTGTACAAGCTGACAATATACTGGGCAGATGGGTGGTTACCCTGCCATAGACCGGCCGCCATTACATCATCCCCATCTTTATCTGCAGACCTCTTGGGCTGCATACCCGTACATGAAGAGAAGAAACAATCCAAGCTCGTACGCCCTGGTACGCCCTCGTAAATCCCGATGCTGTTGGTACCACTCGACGGTGACCTTTCGGTAGATCCGGTGCACTGGGAAAGTCCACCTCCAGTGGTAGGTAGTAATACCCGTGCTGACACCATTTCTACCAGGCCGAGATCAAATAAAAAGAGAAGAGAAGGAAACGTCCAATTTACCCCTGTAACCGCCAGATCTCCATATCTCCAAAGTGGCTCGGCAGCACCAAGCTCCATGTCTATATCCAAGCCCATATATCTGTAGCTTCCGAAGTGCAGGCTAGGTGGTGCTCGTAGCGGTAAATATCATTGGCTCTCGTCATCAATCGTATATGGTTCTATAAAGGTGAACGTCCTCCTATGTATAGATATAAGTGTAGATACAGGTACACATGTGGATTCGAGAATAAGTAGGTGGGTTCAATAGGTAAGGTTATCGATGGCATGCAAGGGACTCGCACGAGTGGACTATATACTAGGCAGATGGGTAGTTACCCTGCCATAGGCCGGCTGCCATTATATCATCCCCCTCTTTATCTGCAGACCTCTTGGGCTGCATACCCATACATGAAGAGAAGAAACAATCCAAGCTCGTACACCCTCGTATGCCCTGGTAAATCCCGATGCTGATCGGTACCACATGACGGTGACCTTTCCGCAGGTCCAGCGCACGGGGAAAGTCCACCTCCAGTGGTAGGTCGTAACACCCGTGCAGATGCCATTTGTACCGGGCCGAGATCCAATATGAAGAGAAGAGAAGGAAACATCCAATTGACCCCTGTAACCTCCATATCTGCATATCTCCAATTCCATGACCTTCATGGCTCGGCACCACCAAGCCCCATGCTTGTGTAGATTCTGTAGTGCAGACTCAGTGGTGCTCGTATCGGTAAGAATCATTGGCTCTCGTCATCGATCATTTGTGGTTTGTCGATTATCTAACTCATGAGCATCCAAGAGAAGATCAAACTTATAATATCAATTAAGTGTGCTTAGCTCGTGCAAAGCTTGTGCTCTTGGTAGTCTTTCTCCGTAAGTGCACTTGCGTGCAATGCTGACACTTCGTAAGTGAGCGTGCAGCCTCGTTCGTAGATGCTAACGCGTCGGAGGTGCACTTCGGAGCTTCCGCTCAGATCATAGGAAGGTGATCGTCAAGTGCGCTTGACAGCTTCCGCTCAGATTGTAGGACGGTAATTGTCAAGTGCGCTTCGTATTCCAATTCAGATACACTTCTGTGCAAACGATAAGGTGCACTTCCGTGCAAATTGATAAGGTACACTTCCATGCAAATAATGATCGTGATCGTATCTGCTTCAAATCCGGATCGTATATACCGTCATCCCACCAACCATCATCGATCACTTTTCGCTTCGTCCTTTGACTTTCAGTTGCCCTCGGACTTTTGCCCTTCGACCTTGCCCTTCGCAGACATCACCATCTGCCCAACAAGGCCCGGGTGCAGATGAATGCCAGTTTGTGTGGTAGCGGTAGTCCGAGTCGCCTGAGCATCATCAGGATCATAAAGATGCTCAAAGCACTGAACCGAGAGAGTAGTCTTTCTGCTGTCTCTTGCGGACATCATTTCGCTGCCGTCAAGGCTCAAGGTTGCGATGAATGCTGGTTCGTCCCGAACGCCGAGCCACCTTCTTAGCTTGGGCATCATGATGATGCTCGTTTTTGTGTCTTATTTTGTCTTCGGCTTCCTTCCATCTTTTTGACTTCGCAATGATCTCTAAGGTCTGGCGCGTGTATCTACGCATCAAGAAAAAGGAGTAATGCGACCGGTAGGATATCTCGAGGTATTGTCTTATCGATTCGTAGAATTCCTCAAAGGTAGATCTCGTGTATTCGTGTGACTTCTTGATGATAGTAACGCATCGAAAAGGGGTAATTCACGAAATCCCGTGGACCAAACGTATCCAATTACTCAAGATTGATTACAATGTAAAGGCGTATGTCATCATTCGTATAGATATAAGTGTAGATATGGTTGCACACGTGGATTCGAGAATAAATAGGTGTGTTCAATAGGTAAGAATATCGATGGCGTGAAACAGCACTTGTACGAGCTGACTATATATTGGGCGGATGGACGGTTACCCTGCCATGGGCCGGCCGCCATTATAGGTTAATTCATTATCTCGGATCGTAGGTACGGTCGTCACACCAAGTATCATCGACTACTCTTCGCTTTGTTTTTCGACTTTCGGTTGCCCTCCGACTTTTGCCCTTCGACCTTGCCCTTCATCCTTCGACTCTCCTTCGCAGTTATTACCACCTGCCCATCGAGGCCAGAGTAATGATGAATGCCGGTTCACGTGATAGCTGTACCCCGGGTCGCCTGAGCAGCCTTGGAATCATAATGATACTCAAAACGCTGAACTGTGATGCTTGTCTTTCGACTTCTTTCATTCTTTCAGTCTTACTTGTCGTTGGGTCTTATTTCGTCTTTGGTTTCCTTCCATCTTTCAACTTCGCATTGAGCTCAATAGTCTGTCGTGTGTATCAATGCGTCAAGAATAAGGGGTAAATAGACCCGTAGGATATTTTGAGGCTAGATCGTGAGTAGTAACACGTCGAAAAGGGGTAATTCACAACATTCTGTGAGCAAAACGTATCTAATTACTAAAGATTGATAACAGTATAAAGGCGTACATCCTCGTACGTATAGAAATGAGTGTAGATACAGTTGTACATGTGGATTTGAGAATAATATCAGTGCGTTCAATAGAGAAGGTTATCGATGCCGTGCGAAAGCACTTGCACGAGCTGACTATATACTGGTCAGATGGGCGGTTACCCTGCAATAGGTCGGCCGCCATTATATCATAATACTATGGTAACAAATATTTAAGTCCAAATGATTGAAAGGAATCACATTGTGGTGATATCAGAACACAATTCATCGTGAAAAAATCCATTCGTCCGGACGCATTAGTCACACCCTGATGTGGGTTGTACACCTGGAGTACCTGGAACATCGGTAGGCCGAGTAATATGTAAGTCTGCGACAATGAAATGTGAAGCACTGCAAAACAACTCTTGGCGCTAGGTATTCACACAGTGTGGAAGAAAACCCATGAAAAGAATTATCGCATGGCAGCGACCAATAGGAGGCTGCAAAAGAGCGACTTTGTTTTGAGGACCATTGGGAGGGAGTAGCCCCAGCGAGATGATGCTTAATTGGCTCTTTTCTAAGCAACAAAAATAGCGAAAAAGAAATGAGATGAGATGATTATCAGATGCATATCGCACGCGTCCATATAAAGTATGAATCCCTGGTGATAGCGCGATGCAGAGCCTCAACAATTCTAACCCACAAGCGAATCCACTCTTTTCTTGGGTATGGTGGTGGGAACGATGTTCCCACCACAACGGTCACATATCACTCTGTACAGCGCCTTGGGATGCTTAATATTCTGTATTCTTCGTCTGGCCGTTCCAATTGCAAGGTGACCAGACAGCCATGAGCCAGCCAGCCGTGAGCCAGCTGGATACAATCGCATCCAGCCAGCCCAACTCGATCATCTCCCACCAGCGTTGAGCCAGCCCGGCTCAATCGTGTTCAGCCAGCTGAGAGCCAGCCTAACTTGATCATCTCCTGCCAGCGGTGTCCCAGCCCGGCGCAATTGCATCCAGCCAGCTGAGAGCCAGCCCTGTTCGATTATCACCCGCCAGCAATGTGCCAGCCCGGTTCAATCGTATCCAACCAGCCGAGAGCCAGCCATGCTCGATCATCTCACGCCAGGAGTGAGCCAGCCCTGCTCGATCATTTCCAGCCAGCTGAGAGCCAGCCCAGCTCGAATATCTCCTGCCCGTGGTGAGCCCGCCCTGCTCGATTGCGTCCAGCCATTCGAGACCCAGTATAATGGACATGCCAGGTACACTTGATCTCGTAAGTCTACTTGACCTCGTAAGTGCACTTGGCGTTGTGAGTATGCCTGGCCTCGTAAGTGCACTTGGCCTCGTGAGTGCACTTGGCCTCGTAAGTGCACTTGGCCTCGTAAGTGCATTTGGCCTCGTAAGTGCACTTGTCTCGCACTTGGCTTCGCAAGTATACATGGCGTCGTAAGTACACTTGGCTCGTACTTGGCTTCGTAAGTCCACTTGGCCTCGTAAGTGCACTTGGCAGCCAAGGCCGGCTGAGTGCCGTTCATATCCCCTGGATAGTAACCGGTTCCAAGACCATACGGTCCGCCTGCACAACCATCACAACCACGCAGCAAAAAAGACCGCCAGAGGCTCCTCTTTTGATAAAGTCTTCTCTTGTAGCAAATATAACTTTCTATGCACACGAATTGTAAATTACATCAGGTTTGGCTTTGTAAACCCAGCTGCCCCTCCACAATCTGCCCCCTCCATCTATCACCCTTCACTCTTTCCCTACACCACCACTCACTCCACCCCTTTACAGCTGATGAAACTCAACAAAACAATTCCTTTCTTCATTGAGACACAGTGGCTGGTTAGATTGGGTACAAGCCCAGCAGGTGAAGGGTGGAGATTTTGTATGTTTTGTGGGACTGTTTCTCTGCTTCCAGCAGCAAAGTCAACACCCCAATCACTTTCCCTCCTCAAGATATACTGGAAGGTGCCCACAATTACAGCTTCGGTCTAGGAGTAAAGAGGTATCCTCTTTGACGTTTGACCGAGTGGATTTGGTCCTAGTGAACCGTACAATCTGTGAGGTGCAAATTGATCTGAACCCAGCCAGGATCAATCCCCAGGTACACTGCAGGCGAAACTACTGATGATTGATGGTGTTAGAACTCTGAGGCATGTTGCAGTAGATAAAATAGGCATTGGTGATCATAGTATCATATGCCCAGAAGAGCATAGGGGACCATGTACAAAAGAAGGTAAGCTCAGTATCAAAGTAGCTGCGTAGTTCATCTGCTATATCTTCACCATCCTGTTGTAATTGTTGTTATCAATACAGAGACAGATCATCATGTCTTTCTCCTGCAAATCACCGATGGCCTCCCGGACCTTCTTGGCATTGGTATTCTTCTTCCCTGGCCGATTTCTTCAGCTTTCTTGCTGTGATTCAAAGTCATGTACAGTACTGAGAATTGTAACAGTACATTATCAAACCACAAATGTACGCCAACCAGCTGGCCAAACAGGCTGTCCTTAACAGTGAGTACTTTCAAGGCATGGTACTCTTATCTTCCAATATCTTGTTTCGGAATTTTCAGTTCTGATGGAAATCCTGCTAAAGAAGGGTGTGCTGTTCCACATGCCCCAATGTGCAAATCATGACGCAATTTTCCCAACAATGTAACTGTGGTATAAAGGTTATCCAGGTAGACTATCCAGTACATATTACTGGGGAGCTTCCGTAAGAGATGTTATACAACCTCTCCTGTTGCAGTCAAGCCATTGGTAGTGTTGGCAACAAACTGCTGCGGATTCGTACCATTGGCGAACCGGTTCGGTTCGAGCGAAGCGGATCCTTGCCAACCAATTTCCCTCAAACCCCACCATTTCTGCCCACAACTGCGAACAAAAATAGGTAGCGGATTCTTGTCCGATCGGCTTGATGTGGAGCGCATCCTGTAGCTAACCTCACCCGCTACAAGATGCACTAACAATCGAGCCGATCAGACAAGAACTCGCTTAAGTATTGTTGTTTGTAAAGGCATACTTCCTCGTACGTATAGATATGAGTGTAGATACGGTTGCACTCGTGGATTCAAAAATAAGATAGTAGGTGGGTTCAATAGGTAAGATTATCGATGGCGTGCAAGAGCACTCGCACGAGCTGACAATATACTGGGTGGATGGGTGGTTACCCTGCCATAGGCTGCCCGCCATTACATTGTTCGACAATCAATGGTTTGCGAACTGGTTTGTGCCAAACCTTGGAACTTTGTCAAACCTCGGATCGAATCCGTTTCGAATTCCGCCTCGGTTCGATGCGTGACGAACCGATCCACTTCGTTGCCAACACTTGCCATCAGTTGATAGAACAGGATTAGGTCCAGCCTGGATTGAGATTGGATGGTCATCCCAGATGTATCTGTAGTCAGCAAGAGAGTGAAACTTAAATCCTTGTTCGATAGGCTTGCTTGCCATCTTGTACATGTCAGGTGACACCCCAGTGGCTCTCATCAAACATTCATACAAGGAAATATGTGTTGAAGGTATATGGTGTCGCTGGGAACTATCCCAAAGTTGGTCCAAAATAATGTTAATCTTATTGTACCATAGTTGCCTTCCTGTTGGTGCTATCGTAAGGATATCGGGGGAGAATACATGGAAGTATCTTTTGATCTGCTCAAATCGTGCTTGGCTCATATACTCGCAAATTGGGTGTGTAGGATTCAGTCTATCATGCCTTAAGTAGTCCCTCACTGCAAGGGAATCATGTACCCCCATATACAACACAATCTCCAACCAAATCCCTACTTCTGATGCTGAGATCTCCTTCCAATTCCTCCCACCCTCCAGCTGTTGTTCACTGACATTAGCAGCAGTATACGCATTGCTATGGGCTTCAATATCCTCCAACAATGATTCTGTCAAAAATAGACTTAAAATCTCGAAGGGTTCTACTGTATGCTGATAATAGATCTTGGACGGCAGGGTATTGTAAACAGCATGTGAGTGATACCTTGGGATGATAGGGTAAAAGGTAGGAGGGTCCTGAAAGATCTGGGGTATGGGAAACTGGATTTGTGAGTCCACAGGGGTGGGCGATTGATTTTCTGTGATTCGCTGTTTTTTTATTTTTCCATGGTCCTTAGATATTGTTGATAAAGGAAGTGTACCAGCGGTGGCTTCTCCATCCTCTTTGAGAGGTACAAGTCGTTAGGAGGTGTTGGAGTCCTGTGGTGGCAGTATTCTGGTTGACATTTCTGGTTTTTGAAGTACAAATCTGATGATTATAGCCTTACAAGAGCAGCTCTATTTATTACTCCCTCAGTGCAGCAGATTCCCTGGAACTTGCGAGAATATACCTATAATACAATTCAATAGCTTAACAAAATCTCAGGTCATCATTCCATATTTTAGTTGTATAGCGTGGTTTCAGGGTGGGAGGAGCCCATTGCCATGGCCCAAACGATCCCGTAATCGAAAGTTACGATCCAGAGGATATAGGCCGACCCTTTTCAACCCCTTTCCTTTCAACCGTATTTCCACCCTAAGTTCTAAGTTCAGCTCTATGATACCTTCTCTTTCTCACACATAGTCACTCTCTTTATTTGCAATACTAACAGATGTACAGACAAATTTAAACGAGGTAACCAGTCAGTCCTTATTGATCATCTACAACCAGCCAAAAGCCAGCCTGTCTCGATTGCGTCCCACCAGCAGACAGCCAGTACGGCTCGATCGCGTTCAGCTAACCGACAGCCAGTCCGGCTCGATCGTGTTCAGCCAGCCAACAGGCAGCATGGCTTCATCGTGTCGAGTCAGCCTAGAGCCAGCACGGCTCAATTACATGTTGTCAGTTGTCAGCTAGCATGGCTCAACTTCTAAACACATCTGTTCAAAATGCTAATACTTCCGTCCAGATCTGCTCATCGCGTACAGCCAGCCGAGAGCCAGTACAGCTTGATTGCGTGTAGCCAGCACGGCTTGATCGCGTCCAGCCAGCCTACAGCCAGTACAGTTCGATCGTGTGCTGTCAGGTGTGAGACAGCCAAACTCAATCATCTACCGCCAGCTGAGCCAGGCTAGCACAACTATTTGCATCCAGCCTGTATCGATCTTCCCTATCCATGTACTAACTCCAAGTGCTGCCTCAAGTGTGTCCAAGATCTACTATGATTTGTTGTATATAGTTAGCAATACATTTGTCAATCAAGTGTAACTTCAAGTAATCAATTGACTACCCTGATAAATCAAGCCTGTGACTGGAAATGAAGGTTGTGACCGTAGAGTGTAGATCAGGAAATAAATGCCCTGCCGGTAAGTATGAAAGAATCCAAATGCTATGTCGGAAAGTGCGTCCGGATGCAAATGCTCAGTCTGTAGTGCAAAGGTAGTACCAGAGTACGACGAGGCTCAAAAGGTATTGTCTGAAGCGTGTAATATACCCTAGACATTCTGGCATCTGAGGCACAACTCGGTTATTTTTGCGATGTTATAGTGTTGGAAGTAGTCATATTGAGTAAGTTAGAACAATAAGAATATGAATGGTAAAGATCATCATGAGAATCATTTAGATGGAAATGATTGCAACAACTCACCTTATAATGTATGAAAATCTGTGATTGGAAAGAAGTCTATTGATAAATTTAAATGTAAAACTCTATCTCTGATGTGGATCTAATATTCATATTTAGTGTTGGGAACGAACCTTCAGAAGTTGGTACCATTGACGAACCGAATCCTTGCCAAGCCATTCGCCTCAAACCGTACCAATTCGGCAAATAGTTTCGAACGAAGATAAGTATGCGAGTTCTTGTCCGATCGGCTCGACATCTGATTAATCCTGTAGCTAACATCAAGCGCTATAAGATGAACAAAGTTCCGAGCCGATCGGACAAGAACTTGCTTACATACTTTCGTTTGCACTTGTGGTATTCGGTTCGAGATTCAAGTTGAACCCTGTAGTTCAAGCGAATCTCAGATCGGACCCGGATCGAACCACTCCTCGGTTCAATCTGCCACGAACAGAACAGCTTCATTGCCAATACTATTCATATTAGTGGTGTTGACAACGAGGCGGATAGGTTCGTCGTGGATCGAACCGTGGCGGAGTTCGAAGCGGATTTGATCTGAGGTTTGACAAAGTTCCAAGGTTTGTCACAAATCGGTTCGTGAACAATCGATTCTCAAATGATAATAAGTAAGCAAGTTCTGGTCTGATCGGCTCGCATTTTAGTGTATCCTGTAGTGGATGAAGTTAGCTACAAGACGTACTAGAATATGAGCCGATCAGACAAGAACTCACTTACTTATGTTTGTTTGCAGTTGTGGGCCGAAATGGTGGAGTTTGAGGGGAATGGCTGGGCAAGGATCCGCTTCACTCGAACCGAACGGGTTCGTCAATGGTACCAATCCCTGGCGGTTCGTTGGCAACACTACATATTAGGCTACAGATGAAACATATATTATATAGCTTAATACAGATATTTTCTGGTTTACCATATATCTACAAATCATACCTGATACCAATGATCAATATATACTCTCCAGTATCCATTATTGAAAAGTACCCTGAGCTGAATATTTATTTTCGCTGATTTCTATGTTGTTTAGTATACATATTGCTTTGTATATCTCTAACTATCATATTTCATACTCTTGCCAGTATCAAGTACTTATTTTGTCTTCTGCAACTAATTCTATTTTGTGAGGTCATTAACTGTAATGAATATTTGATGACATTTATCATAGTGAAAAGATCTGTTTGTCTTTTGTGCACTTGATTGCATTGGATCTGCTGATGCACTCACAGCTGTCTTGGCAAGAAATCTCAAAATTACTTCAGTCCAATTAAGTCTGCTAGTTTTTGTCTGGCTATAAAGTGATCGGTATATATACTGTACAGAGGTGATCGCTCATTGACCTCTGTTTCGAGTGTAGGATTTCCTTAAAACTGTTGGAGTGGCTGTTGACAAATTTTGATTATCACTTGATTTTCGATATCCTGCTAATGCAACTCCATCAATATGAACGATATTCTATGTCTGACTTTGGCAAGTAATATTGGGTATGAAGTGGATTGGTTCTTCGTAGATCGAACCAAGTCTAAATTTGAAGCGGATTCTATCTGAAGTTTGGCGAAGTCTCGAGATTTGATTCAAATTTCATACTGAATCATATAACTGCGAACGAACATAAGTAACCGAATTCTTGTCAGATCAGCTCAATATTCAGTTCATCCTGTAGCGTGTAAAGTTAGCTCGAAGATGAACTAAAACTCGAGTCGATCAAATAGGAACTCACTTAATTATCTTGTTTCACAGTTGTAAGCCGAAATGGTAGAGTTTGAGGCGAATGACGTGGCAAGGATCAGCTTCAATTTAATTCCACCTGTTCGTCAATGGTATGAACGTATGACGGTTCATTGCCACTACTAGTAAAATGTAAAAAAGCAATAATATCTGGACATTTGGTAAATATATTACTTTGTGGTCATATAAAATCTGATAGACTGAATTGAATTAACTTTTTTCATAGTTTTGTAAGTATGGGCCAGCAGGTACATAATGAACTGTTTTTCTTCCTGATAATCGTTCATAGTCTCAGTGTATAGATCATAGATAATATGTACTGATCATTAATAATGTGTTTGATTTCTAGATATACAGTGAACCTTAAAACATTTGTATTAGACTAAGTCATATATATTTCACCTGTAGCCTAATATACATAATAGGTACATATCAGAGGTCTAGAACCCATATATTATAGAGAGTTAGAGGTTCCGTCACAAGTCAATACTGTCATGATTGAAATATTTAGTGGGGAGTTGGAAGTAGTAAATAATAGAGTAGCAGTGAAGAGTAAAATTACGTATATGAGTGTATGAATTACTTCGAAGAACTTTTCTGAATCTGATTCTACATCGTACTGTAACATACTCTCATGGATCATGGCTGAGAGACGGCTCATGACCCGCTTATATATCATAGTTGATGTGTCATGACCTGCTGGTATTATATTTGGGAGATTTTTTAATGGGACACGCAAAGAAATGGTAGTGCTTTCAGTGAAAGCATATAGGGGAATTGAGACTCAATGTTTTATACCCCGTAGAAAGGGCTACCAGTTCGAGTTCGATTGCGAGTTCATCTTCCAAATTGTTCTCTCTTCCCCACGCATCAAAGGGGGCAAGTGACAACATTCAAAGAGGTTTAAATAAACTTTTTTCAGAGTACCGTATGGTTCACACGGGTATTCACTTGTAATACATGTACTTAACAGACATGTACACTTTCCTGACAATAGTGATGAAATGTTGTCCAGCAGTATTCTTGGCGAGCACACTGTAAGAACCGAGTAACGTATTTTACGGTGTAGCTGGCCAAGACCTATTACCCAGCCGGAATCACTCATACGAGTGAAGCTGTATAATTACCGCTGGAAATCCACGAATATTGAGTATCATAATCAACAACGCAATCATGGGCCGTATCGAAGCTCGTCCTACATATCCAAATCGTGAAGAAGATATTTGCAATGACAAAAGGGACATACTTGATGGCACTGAGCCTACCATTCGGTCTGCAGCAGCTACCTATGGTATCCTATATGCAACCTTTCAGGCCCATCTCCAGGGCTCCCTATCTCGTACCGAAGCACACAGATCACAACAACTACTTTCTGTTGAAGAAGAGAAATCAATTGTAAGGTTCTGTGAGACAGTAGATGATTTAGGTCATCCAATTACATTTCGCATTTTGAAGGATTTCGCCAAATCTCTTCTTCCTCCTAACAAACAGCGGAAAATTGGAAAACATTGGGCTACCCAGTTTCTCAACCGTAATTCCTCTCTTGCAGCCAAGTTTAGTAAACGTCTAGATCGTCAGAGGGCCAATGTAAATGATCCTGTCATCTTGAAAGATTGTTTCTGTAAAGTAAGTTTTTTCTTTCCTCATCAATTTATACTAACTGTCTAGTTGGGAAAACTCATTCGAAAGTACAAGGTGCAACCAGAAAATATCTACAATATGGATGGGAAGGGGTTCTTACTAGGGCAAGCCCTCAAGGTGAAGGTTATCTGTCGGAAAGGTCAAAACATTACACGTTAGAGTCAGGATGGAAATCGTGAGATGGTTACTGTTATTGAGACTGTATCTGCTGATGGCTGGGTATTACCACCCATGTATATCTATAAGGGTTCGGTACACCTAATGGGGTGGTACACAGTGGTACAAGCAACGGATACTGCAACTTTTGCGTGGTCACCCAAGGGTTGGACTGACCGGGAACTTGGTTTGGAATGGATAGAACGAAACTTTGACCGATACAGCCAGGATATGTAAGTACCTTGAAAATCATTCCACTCAGCTGCTGATTATTTAGTGCCAAGGACAAACTCAGAATCATGATTTTGGATGGACATGATTCACATCTTACAGCGGATTTTTTTCAGTATTGCCTCACCAATGATATTTATCCTGTTTGCCTTCCCTCCCACTGTACACACATCTTACAACCACTAGATGTAGGGCTGTTTGGTCCCCTCCAGCGAGTATACAGTACAGAACTTGATGATTGGATGAGAAGAGGTGGTAATGCAATCAAGAAGGGTCAATTTCATGAGTAAATCTACCCCAGCCCGGGCCCGGGCCCAACTACATTTATTTAAAATACCGGTTGCTAATTTATAATCCCTTATCAGGCTTGTTACACGAGCTCGAGCGAAGATATACACCAAAGCCAATATCATCAGTGCCTTCCGTACGACTGGAATCTGGCCTTTTAACCCACGAAAAATCCTTATGCACGAATCACGAAATATCACTCGGCTGCTATGGGATCCCTCAACTCATCGCCCCTACAGAGGTGTCTACCACCTTCAGAGAGATGCCCTACATCTAGTACAACGTGATACACCCTCCTCACGCAAGTTAAAGCATCTGATTTCACAACTTGACAGAAGTGCAGAGGGGGCATTGGCAGATAAGGATTTGGGGATGGAAATCATTAGAAATCTTCATTCTCAGGCTAAAGATGTGCCTGCTGCAGCTGCAAAAGATCGCCGCCACCTTACCAAAGCAAGAGTGATCACCCAGGAGGATGTGGACCACCTCAGGGAGGAGAGAATGAAGGTGGAGAGTAAAAAAGAGGAAAAGGCAAAAAAGCGAAAACAGAAGGCTGCAGCAAAGATTGCAGCAGCTACAGACTCCAGCACCTCTAAAAGCGTGCAGAAAAAAGGAAAGAAGGTGCATATCATTGTCTTGGGTGATGGGGAGGAGGAGGTAGAGGATGTATGGGAATCTGGAAGTGAAAATGAGGAGGAAGAAGTGGGCCTAGGATATGATGAGGAGGACCCCATTGTATGTAGTGATGATGAGGTAGACCCAGAGAGTACTGTAGAGCATGGAGAGAATGGGTTGGGAGTCATGATTCAACCTCCAGTAGTCACCAGGTCTGGGAGGGTAGTTAAAACAGGTCATCTGGAGCAATAAAACTGTGTCCGCGGGCGGCCCGTTTCCCGGTCACGGTCGGTCACTCGGTAAAATACGTTAGTGCTTTATCACCCGATTTTTTTTAAAGCTTTACTTTCTCTGCTTGGTTTGGACTCTTATTTGCTACTTCTATGCTGCATGGTACAAACAGGTGTTCACTTATTTATTTCCTTAAGCCCAAGCCCTCCGCGACACGTACGGAAAGAAACCGAAATAAATGAACCGAAAACATAGCCCGGTGCAAAACTAGATAACGCAAGATCGATACTTTCCTCGTTTTCCTCTGGGCC
The DNA here is from genome assembly GCA_014904905.1 of Wilcoxina mikolae CBS 423.85. NCBI lineage: Eukaryota > Fungi > Ascomycota > Pezizomycetes > Pezizales > Pyronemataceae > Wilcoxina > Wilcoxina mikolae. Next base: position 98,664 of record MU122293.1, read on the forward strand.
TACTCCACCGAACTCTTGGTAGACAGAAAGGTGTCAATATAAGATCTCCTCGTATCGCGATTCTTCTGGCCTTTCGCCATTCCACCTTCATCTTCCATTCGTAAAACAACTGCAAGCACCTCAATTGGCGGTTTCAATCCAAGTTCGTTGGCCCTCTTCCACCGACTGACTCTCGTGATCCCAATACAGGGGCCATATTGAGATGAAAGATCAAAGTGTCTGAGGATTTTTTCTTCCAGCGTCAAGGTGCCTTGATGGACTATGATATATCAGTGGAATAGATCACTTGTACAAGAGGGGATGGGTGATGACCAGGCGAGGAAAGTCGACTCTTGAGGACAGTGCCATAGTACTCTCGAATTCTGGCATGAGAAACTTTACGCGCTACGGCTTCATCGGAAGACAATGGAGCGACCGAGGTGGGTGTGGTGAGTGATCTTTCTCAAGAGTGGTCGTCAACGTCGTCAACAAGGTGAGGAGCCGGTGCTGGCACTGGGAGTACGAACAATTGAGATGGGACACCGCCGACAATCTTCTTTACGCCGCTACTGTTGCTGTGGCGGGGCTTTGTGACTTTTGCGGTAAAGGGAAGAGTTTTTTGGCGTGACTTGTAGGGGGTACTGCTTTGGGATGGCATGGTGTTGGGTAGGTAAATAAATTAGAGAGATCACGCGAGGGCATGCCGAAATTATTGGGTATGGTTGGGGACTCCTAGTCACGGTGAGGTTGTGACATTCGATTTGCACCCCCAAAAATTACTCTTTACGGTAATTACTATAGCAAAAAAAGGGGTTGTTATTGCTGCTGCAGCACTGCTGTATCTCTGTTAATAAGTACTACTACTGCATTCTTTCCAATATAGCAGTTTAACAAATACACAGTTGTACACTCTCTTAAATGCTATTGCAATATCACATTTGCAAGAAAGTACATTCCACAATAAATGAACATTCTCACTGAATATGATATGGTAAAGTTAATATTACATTTTAAATCAAATGCATCAATTGAAGACCTGATGATCATCAATCTTTAAGTTTAAGTTTCACACAACTGAATTATTATATTAGAAATTTATCACAATAGATAACATAATGTACAGTAACTTAAAATCAATAGTATTTGTACTTCTGAGATCTATTTTTGATAGAGTACTAGTATATATTTCTATTGACTTTGAAACTTTAGAAGGTATATATATACATGTAGTCGGCAAATTGTGAATTGCCTTATGATAATAATACTGATGCTGAAAATAATAGTGATGGTGATAGGGATGATGATGGCAATAGTAATGTTGATAGTGATAACTTATTGCTAATGGTTACTGTAGTAGTAGATTCCTTTATAGTTGTACCATTATGATTGATAGCTTGCTCACATAACTACTATTTGAATATTTGAATATTTAATTTCAGAGCTATTCTGCTATCGAATTTACTTGAAATGTGAAATTTAAATATGTATGAACTATATTCTAAATTTACGATTCTATACAATTAGTATTTGAAAGTGTCAAGAATTAATTCCACCTTAAGATGAATACAATAAACCTTTAACATTGTGTACTACTGCATCAAAATTATAGTAGCAATAATATCTAACATTTTGCAATAGTAATTAACAATATTGTGTTTATTTTCTTTATTGTAATATTAAAAATTAGATAAGTAAGTCCCATTGATGCCTAATACAGTAAAATCAGTATCGTTGGCTTAGTTGTACAAATATTGTTGTACTAGAAATTTTATTTTGTTGTATTGTTTTGTAATATGTGCTTTAAAATAATATACAAAGAATAGAAAAATTGTGAACCGAAGTATATTAGTATTTGAAACTATACAAATGGATATATTTATTTATGTAGATTCAGATATAATTGTATATATAAACAATTGATAGTACATACGCCAATGAAAGTAAATCATCGGGAAGAAATCCGTATGCCCGAGCGTATTAGTCACGTCCTCACGTAGGTTGGATGCCTTGATCGCCTGGAACATTGGTAGGCTGGGTAATATGTAAGTGCGCGACAATACGATGTGAGGCACTGCAAAAACAACTCTTGGCACTAGATATTCACACAGTCGCATATCACTCTGCACAGTGCCTTGGGAGGCTTAATATACTGTGTTCTTTGTCTGGCCTTTCCAATTGCATGGTAACCAGACATCCATGAGCCAGACAGCCGTGAGCCAGCCTGGTTCAATCGTGTCCAGCCAGTCCAGCTCGATCATGTTCTGCCAGAGTTGAGCCAACTATTCTCAATCACGTCCAGCCAGCTGAAAGCCAGCCCAGCTCGATTATCTTCTGCCAGCAGAAAGCCAGCCAAGAGCCAGCGAAGGGCCAGCCTGGCTCGATCGGGTACAGCCACTCGAAAGCCAGCGCAGCTCGATCATCTGCAGCCAGCCATGAGCCAGCCAAGCTCGATCATCTCTTACCAGTGGAGAGCCATCCCGGCTCAATCGCATCCAGCCTGTCAAGAGCCAGCCCAGCTCGATCATCTCCAGCCAGCCGTGAGCCAAGCTCGATCATATCCCTCCACCTGAGAGTCAGTCCAGGTCAATCCCGTCCAGCCCGCCGAGACCGAATGTAATGGCGGTGCCATATGCATTTGGCTCGTAAGTGCACTTGGCCTCGTAAGTGCACTTGACCTCGTAAGTACACTTGACCTCGTAAGTGCACTTGGCCTCTTAAGTGCACTTGGCCTCATAAGTGCACTTGGCTTGCACTTGGCTTCGTAAGTACACTTGGCCTCTTAAGTGCACTTGGCCCGTAAGTGCACTTGGCAGCCGAGGCCGGGTAACCACCCTTCTTATATAGTCTAACCCCCTTACTTTCATCCCTATTTGCACTCTAAGTTCTAAGTTCTAAGTTCTAAGTTCTAAGTTTAACTCTATGATACTTCTCTCTCACTCTCACACAGTCACTCTCTTTATTAGCAATGCTAACAAATGTACAGACAATTTTAACCGAGGTAACCAGCCAGTCCTTATCGATCATCTCCAGCCAGCCGAGAGACAGCACAGCTCAATCACATCTAGCCAGCGGTGATCCAGCACGGCTCGATCGCATCTAGTCAGTCCATAGTCAGTTCAGCTTGATCTCCAAGCGTACCTGATCGAAAAGCTAATGTTTCCATCCAGATCTGCTCCTCGTATACAGCCAACCGACACCCAGTATGGCTCGATTGTGTCCGGCCAGCAGTGAGCCAGCAGGGCTTGATTGCGTGTAGCCAGCATGGCTCGATCGCATCCAGCCAGCAGTGTGTCAGCACGGCTTGATCGCATGTAGTCAGCACAGCTCGATCGCGTCCAGCCACCGGTGAGCCAGCCAATTTCAACGTCCTTCTCCACCTGTGTAATAGCTCCAAGTGCTGCCCCAAGTGCATCCAAGATCTGCAATGATTTTTTGTATATAGTTAGCAATAGATTTGTGAATCATGTGTGACTTTAAGTAATCAATTGACTGCCGTAATAAATTAAGGCTGTGACTGGAATTCAATGCTGCGACCGTACAGTGTACTGCATCTGGAAATAAATGTCCTGCCTTTAAGTGTGTATGGATGCAAATGCTGTGTCTGTAGTGTCAGGGCAGTGCCAGGGTATGATGAGGCTCAAAAGGTTTCGTCTGAAGTGTCAGATACGCCCTAGCCATTCTATCGTCCACAGCGAGACTTGGTATTTTTCCCGATGATCAATACCTGTGCAGTCAACCACACTGTTATGGGAATACGTATTAGTGAAGTATGGCCGCCAAATCCCTAGAAGTCGTAGGAGTCCTGCAAATTTCTCTTCTCGTAATCTTCTTTGTATTCAGAGGAGAGTTGTCATGTATAGCATCAGGATAAAAACAAAGTCCCTCTCCAGACGCCTGAACGTTTAGGGCGTATCAGACACTTCAGACGAAACTTTTTGAGCCTCGTCGTGAAGTGACACTGCACGTGCATATACACAACCCCTGGCGTTGCGCTTGCACCTCCTGACACAGCCTTCCTTACTATCACAGCTATACAGTGCACATAATTCTTACTGTCGCAGCCATGCAGTGTACTCACCTCTTGATCGACAACACTACTCATGTAACCCATGAGTGCAATGTATACCGAAACATAACGCAATGTTCACAGCTTGCGACGTTTATACGATGCCCTAAATTCCATTCACATCTTGGGTGATGGATACAGTGGATTGAGGTTACTATTGATGATATTTGATATTAAGCTCTAATATATACAGTTTCCTGTTATAAACACCATGCTACACGTCGCAGCCAGCCCTCTAAACTACTCTCTCCTTGTTCCAAACGCCATGCTACACGTTGCAGCCAGCTTCAAGTACATCCTCTATTCTACTCTCTCCTTCGCAGTCATCCACCGACTCTGACTCTACGCCCTTGTACTTGTCCTCATTCTCATTCTCATTCTCATTCTCATTCTCATTCTCATCCTCCTCATTCTCGACATTATCATCATCCTCATCCTCCTCACTCTTGACCTTATCATCATCCAGCTGGAGACCACAATGTCGCTGAGCACGACTCCTGGCACTGTGAATGTCATAATGCTCGTTGTCACTATCATTGTCGCCATCATTGGCGCCATCGTCAATCCCATCCTCAGCATCGAAAAACAAATCTTTAGCAACGGGGATGCAAATCGCAGAAATTTTCGGAGTCTCAATATCCGGCTCCATCATCAGGGCTTCCATCGCGGTCTTGTTTAATACCACTCGACGAGGCCTGGTAATAGGTAGCAGGTTATTGGATCCTTTCTCGTGTAAAATGAGGTTGTTGAAAGCCACCCTTATGGACTTGATTACCTTCGGTCTCAAAGGAGATGGGAGATCGTTCCATATATCCATGAGATCAGTGTAAGTCTCTGCAAATTGTTGAGCAATTGTATGCATTGTGAAGGCCATACAGTCATACTTACCACCATCATTATCTCGATTGAAGTAGTACTTCCACTGGGGACTGTTGCACCGGATTTCGAGGTCATCGATTGCAACCTTTGTTGGAGCTAAACCTCCATTTCTTTGCCACTCTGTCAGTGCATGATGCAATGCCGTACATGTTAACACAATCAGTACCGGGGGTATCTGTTTCTGAATCCAGTCATGGCAGCCCTTCGAAAGCCTGCCATATTTGCGAATTTGTTGGAAGAAATGTATCTATAGTAATCGTGGAATCTCCTTGGCAAGAAAGTAGCTAGCTCGTTCCTGGTGGTGTTAGCGATGCTACAAGTTGCAGACAGCACTCACATCAGGTTGAACTCACATCAGCTTCATTCGTACGATCGCATTGGCCCACAACCAATGTAAAATATGAAAGAATTAGGTCAATGTGTATGTGGTGCTCATCATCTTGGAAACGGTGCAAGTTGTATAGTCTCCCTATACACTCACGGGCCTTCTTGATCATGTGCGATCTGACTGCATTGCAACTGTTTTTGATCTGACATACGTTAGTCAGTGAGAATGAAATTCTGGGAGATACCTAACTATCTTGAGACACTCCTTCTGATGTTCCTGGAAGCTAATATTAACTCCTTCCTGCCTGCATGCCTTCGGCCAGGAATACTCTACAGACTTCGTGTTGGATATGTTAGTTGGTATCTACCACATTCAGAATTGTATAAGCTACCAGCAGAAACTTAGCTTCAGTTGGAAATGGTGTCTCGCTCAGCAGTTGCTTCTCCATCATGTGACCCATTGTTTCCAGTACAGCAGTAACTCGAAGGTCACCTGGTGCAAGGTGACTTCGACTGCCATATGTTTTACTGCTGACCGACAGACTCGACGGTGTCCTCCGCAGAGACGACTGGATGAGTGGTGAAGCCGATAATGATGGGTGTGGACTCCGGAGGTGACTAAGGTTCGTCGCTGGACCAATATCGACGTTGGAAATAACACTGGATGCTGGCAACATCGAGGCTTGATTCAGTGGGGGCAACAACGGTTTCAGGGCTGGATTTGGTGCGGATACAATGGGTGTAGATGCTGAGGAGACCTGAGTAATCGAACCTTCAATACGTGAGGTTGTAGCCTTCGTCCGCTTTCGCTTCTGCTTGTCAGCCTGCAATGTGAGTTTCCTCTTATGAATGTTTACTGTATGTGGCATTGGGGAGACAACTGAAGGAGTGGCCGGTACTGCTTTTGGAATTGAGGATGCGGCCTTGTGCAGTGGCCTTGTTTTTCGGGTTATTTTCAGAAGGCAGGAATGTCAGAAAGGGAGGAATATCAGAAAGGCAAGAATGTCAGAAAGGCAGAACAAGAGTGCAGTTGCAATGTAGATGAAGGGTAATACAGTGTGGAAAAGGACTGACACGTCGCTGAGCATAGCACCTGAAACGTTTTCACATAAAGGGGCAGATACACACGATTTCGTATTAGCTTATCACGAAAGTGTTGGTACAATTAGTCAATCAAATACCAATAATGCCAAGAAAACCCAAACGAGACTAAAAACATCTTTGTAAACTGCAAAAATGACTCCACCCGACCCAAAGAGGATATGCAAAAACCCTATCTAATCCAATCACCAAACTCTAATCCAACCACCAAACGCGAACTTGAACCTACGTGTGTCAGTATGCTAGTCATTTGCAGCACTGTTGGACGTATCGAAAATCATCATTCAAATTGATGACCCATTCATGGTGGTATCCAACGTGAAGCCTCGAGCTGTGTGCAGCTCATACCGGCATTGACATCTTGGAGCGTGCCAATTGCGACCGACTCCGATGACTCTTCAATACCCACAGACACCGACGAAACGTCACACATTGTCTCCTGCTCCACCAGAACCTGTGCTATTTGCGACCTCGCCTCCCACTGTTGCTGTAACTCCACTGCCGCTCGCGATGTCGCCTCAACAATTTGTGCTGTCTCCACCATTCGTGCAACTCTGACACTCATTGACTCCTCCAGCACAGACGATGACACATCTTGGAGAGAGGCAGACTCGACATGGTGAGTAGCAGTCACTTCCGGTTGTGTCATTGCCGAATGGTTTATTGCCAAGTCGTTTATTGCAACGAACCTGAGAGTAGGTGTCGGGCTCTCGGCCTGTTCGGAGGTACCAGGTGTTTCCGGAGGAGACCATCGTGGTGGTGGTAGTGGTGGTGGTGGTGGTGGTGGTGGTGGTGGTGGAGTAGCTCTTGCAATCCTTGGAGGGGCAACTGCAATTGCCTTCAGAATAGCCACAACAACGAGAGGGTTGTAAGCCGTAACGGAAAAGAAGGTGGCCACAGAGTCGTTGCTATTGAGTCGAGTCGCATTCCATAGCTGCAGAGAGGTTTCGCCGGGCTTAACTAGACACCCAAGAATACAACTGACATCTCTGGCAGGACATAGGCGACTCACAGCATGGTGTACGGCATTTGCGCTGAGCTTCTCGACTCGTGCGAGATGCCATCTATTCGAGCTGTGGTGAACGAAGATGTCATCCCAACGATCATAGCTTTCTTGGCCGTAGCGTTCAGGGTCGACAATGCAAACCCTGACGGAGCATATAAGCGTTGGGCCGGTAGGGACGGTATTGGCAGAGATGTCATTGAGTTTCCGCTTCTTCTGCACCGCAGAGGCAATTATGGTCGGTTGCATTGCACCTTTGTGGGAGGGTGGCTGCAGCCTCGGTGTCCCGGGATACCTGGTGTCTTTCTTGGCATGGCCTTGGCCATGTTCGGGGTTATTGCAGTCGTCAGAGTCGTCAGAGTCATCGGAGTCGGGGTCGGTATCGGTGGGTAAAGGTGGGTTTTGTTTATGATATCGGTTCATCTGCACCCGAGTTTTATAGAAACAGTCTCGGAGAATCACCAGGAACCTACTGCACCATCCCATGTATTATGGTTGAGTCGATACCCGATGCTTCCACATCCCCTGAAACTGTGCAAAGTGCCTTGTACTGACTGGGTCCAAAAAAAGGATATCATACATCAAGTCAATCGTGCCATCATCCTTGACACCATGAATGGCATAGATCTGAATAAGACCCCGAATGTGCTTGGCCATGAACTGCTTCCTGAAACCATCGAGGTGGAGAGTGTCCTTAATTGCCTTGGTTTTGTAGGGGGTGGATGGGATCTTTTTGGGTGGCATTGCAAAGTTCTGAGCTGTAAATAAGGTGTATAAGGTGTCGGTCAGGGTTAGGGTTAATGTGTCTGAAAATGACGATGATAGTGGTTAATAGGTAAAGATGGAGTAGATAGAGATGATGCAGAAGAATTGAAATGAAGGGAGTGTACGGCAGTATATATACAGTGCAGAATGGGCTATCAAGTGTCAAACGGGTTCATAGATTATGGTTCATGTGTTGTCTTATTTCTCGGCCATATGGCACGTGACCCACGACACGTAGTTAGTTCCTCTCTCCTTTTTCTCTCTCTTCTACTTCAGTTATCTAGTTACGAATATACAGTCAATTGCACGAGTTACTCCTCCACCTGACATTATGGCTTCAACATCGAGGTGCTTGGAATCGTGTGGAGCGGCAGAATAGTTCAAACCGTTGGTGATATCAAACATTATACTTAAAAAGGAGCTTTTCTGGGTGTGAGCCGTCATCGGCACTTCCCTTCCGGCCTGAAAGATACACTTCATGTTTTATATGACTCTGAGAGTTGTTTGAACATCTTCTTGATAGTGAGACACACTCGTCTTGCGAATGTTGGGTCAAAGCGTCGAAGTCTGTCAGTTTTGGTTCCTATCATATGACAGTGACATCAAGTTCCAACATAATGATGCAGTGTGGTGTCACAAACAGTTTGAACCTGCCATATGAAGTTTGAGAAGTGTCACCGGCATCTCTGGCACTGCATAGGCCTCTCCAGGCACCACTAATAGACATTTTGCGGTGGTATTATGAACTCTGAACTCGTGTCTTGGTACACGAAATGAGTAATATCACATGTTTTCGTCTGGGTTTCGTATCATCCACCCGGCCAAACTTCAAAAAAGCAATCAAACAAACAAGTCCATGGATTCTTTCTTATATTTGCATAGCCATTAGGGTCAAATTAGGCTCTGGACGTGGCTACATCGTGACAAACTCTGTCTGCAGGTTATTCCAGGGTTTTGGCATTTTATATATGGCTCTGTGAGTTTTGTATGCTATGCGGCTCAATTACCTGCTTGGCAACACTCTTAACATTCTGCCAACTGCATATACAGCCCTCGGCATTGTCTACACAACGCGCACCATGCCTCCCATACAAATTCCGAATCGTTTTTGCCCTGTTTGCTTGAAACCTTACAAGTCTGACCTGTGGCTCTACAAATACATCGACAGTGACCATTCTCAATATCCCATCCAACGTCTTGAGGTGAAGATATACTCCAAGCCCCCTGAACGCGTTCGAAAAAACCCTCAGCGATGAGTCGATGATCCTCACAATGGTTATCATGCAAACCATGACCACATAGACGATCCTGACGCATTTCCTCAGTTGCGCACGTCTCCTTCTCCAGAACCATCTGAGTCATAATTTGACTCAAATACAAAAAGCTTCTCATATCCCGATGCTGGAGCCCCTGTCACATACGTTCCGACTGATGATGAGTACAATGCTGAGCACAATTCTGACCAGTGCTTATACAACTCCTTCCATCCTTTCAACAGTGAGGAGGAGTACAATTTCGCAGAGCTGGTCACATCGAAAGGTCTTCCCGCCAATGTTATCGACGACATCCTCAAGGGCAACCACGGCCATAATGAGTCCGTACGTGATTCTCTGAAATGGAATTACAACCTCCGCCGGAAAATCGATATCATGGAGGACGGACTGGTCCATGATTCCTGGAAGAAAGCTACGTTGCAGATGGCATAGAATGCGCAGCATCCGGATGCAATTGAGTTTTGGCACAGTGACCTTATAGAGTGTGTACAATGGCTACTCCGGCAGCCAGCATATGAGGAACATCTTACATACACTCTGAAACGATACTTCAATAATGCTGGGTACCGTGTTTACAATGAGATGCATACTGGAGACTGGTGGTGGGATAATCAGGTAAGCTTCCTTCTTATACCCTTTACAATACTCTATACCCATTACAATATATACCCTTTACAATGCTCTATACCATTTCCAACGCTCACAATTGTATAGACAACACTACCAGTTGGTGACACGTTGGTGCCAATGATATTCATGTCTGAAAGAATCCACCTTATGAACCTTTCTGGCGACAAGAAGGCACGGCCGATATATTTGACGATCGGCAACCTATCTGCAGCCGCACAGATGAAGCACACAATACACAGCATGTTGTTGATCGCCCTTTTGCCCATTTCCGTCAAGATGCGTGATGTCCCCCTCAAAAGAAGAAATGATCAGAGCAAGCATAACCAAATGGTCACTCAGAACGTGCTGCAGCATGTGTTGCAACTCCTACTCAATTCTGACTCGGAGACCTGCACCTTCTATGTCTGCTGTGCCGATGGCAACTTCAGGCATTGTTATTTGACACTGGCTGCATGGATGGCCGAATACCCCAAGCACTGTGACCTTCACAACATCAAGAATGGTGTATGCTGCTGGTGCGAATGCCCCATGCAGGAAATGGATAATCTACCCCGCCGTCATGAGCAACACAATCTCCGGGATCATAATATCTATCGTATGCTCTCAGATTCAAATACACCCCTGAACATCGCCGATCTCAAACAGCATGATGTCAATCCAGGCTTCAACATCTTATGGTATCTCGATTGCGTCACAAGCGATCTTCCCAAGCCTTATCTCCTCAACACGATGCAAATTGGGAAGTTCAAGCACCTCCTGGCATGGCTTCACAAATTTCTCAAGCAGTATAAGCGGCTTAACAAGTTCAATGATATTTGGCTCTCGGTGCCTGCGTACCTTGATATGACGAAGCCAAGATGTACATATGAGGACATTTCGCGTTGGAACACAGGAGAAATCAAGACGATGATACAATTCCTTATGGGTGTCATACGCAATGCTCTGCGGGACCCAAGCCCCTCTCAGCGCAGTGTTTTTGACCGTGCAGTTGAGTGTTCTCGCTCTCTTATTGAGTTCTATTTCTATTGCCAGTATCACTCTCACGATGACAAAACGCTAGACCTTATAGACAATGCTCTACATCGCTTTCACGATTCGAAGGATGTATTTCCACAATTCAGGGCTGCGAAATGACTGGCAGCAGAGGCCAAAGAGAGACGTATAGAATTGTGTGCTGAGCGGGATGCTGAGTTGAATTCCGAGGAAAACAAGAAAAACACGGCGGCCTTTCGACATCGCATTCGCGACGCCTGGAAAGGTATTATCGATGCAGAAATAGCCGAATACATTGAAGAGGGTAGTGATTTCAACTTTCCCAAGATACATCTCATGCAGCACTTCCAAGAGCAGATACACCGGTACGGTCCACATAAACAGTGGTCGATAGAGGTCGCAGAAAGTTCTCACCGGAAGCAGATTAAGGACGGGTTTAATGCCTTCAACAAGACGGGTGATTACTATACTCAGATAATCAACTACTACCTTCGGAGTTATGCATTGGCTGTCAGAAAGGCCGATCGCGACGCATGGAACCGTAAATGAGCTGCTACACAGACGACGGAAGCGACGGCGAAAGTGGCAGCGGAAGTGACAGCGGAAGCAACTACTACCAGTAGACGTCATTTATTGAGGTTCATATCTCCACAGCAGCACAAAGGAAAAGAGAAAGTCATGGACTTTCAAGTCCTCTCGAAAACAATCAGTGACGACATTCTCCTAAATGGTGTAAACGATGCCACCAGTCGTTTCCTATACCCGAAGCAGGTGCAATTTACCATGGATTGGAGGTAGAATCACGCAAGATGCATGATGAGTATATGATTCAGAAGTTTAGATGTACTGGAGATAAACGATGGTATTCTGGGGTGGCCTGTCATGAGTGGGTATGGGTTCAACCTTTGCAATGTAAGGTGGGCAGGAGCTGTCTTACAAGGCACTGCAGAGATATGTACCGTACTATATGCTTCGTCTATTGATGCTGCGAGTCATCCATCTGCACGGCACAAATACCATTTGGCTAGCATACGTTGAACTGACGAAGCCTGCCAACTGTGGAATGCCGGAAAGTGCATCGCAGCTAGTCAGGGTAGTGAAACCATCTTCCGGAGGTGCATCTGCAGTTATTAGTACAGGAAATATTATGGGTGTGGATCACTTAATTCCAGAGGAGCCCATTTTGTCGAAGTCTGAGAATAAAAGATGCATAGTCAATAGTCATATAGACCTAGCGACCTGGAACGATGTCTATTATATGCTGCAGGACGAGTTGCATACAGCAGTAAAGAGGGTATAAACGGTTTTTAGAACTGTAAGGTGTTTAGAACTGTAAGGTGTTAGAACTATAAATAGACAATATGCCGTGTATAGCATCGTCATTACAATGTCCAGAGCAGTATTGCCACCGAGCACCAAGCACCGATAGGCAGATCTTCAAGTTGCTTGCGTCCAGCCAAGACATGGACGCAAGCAAAGTTATGTTGAAATATGCCGTGCATAGCATCGTCATAACAATGCCCCGAGATGTATTGCCACCAAGCACCAAATACCATGCAATTCACCGGCCAGACGAAGAACGCGGTATATTAAGCGTCCCAAGGTGCTCTGCAGAGTGACATGTGACCGTGTGAATACATAGCGCCAGGAGTTGTTTTTGCAGTGCCTCACATCGTATCGTCGCGTACTTACATGTTACCCTGCCAACCAACATTCCAGGCGCTCATTGCGTATCACCAACGTCCAGGCATGACTAATACGCCTGGTGTGGGAGAAAACCCGTGCAAAGGATTCTCGCACGGCAGCGACCGATAAGAAGCTGCAAATGAGCGACTTCGTTTCGAGGATCGTTGGGAGGGAGTAGCGTCAGCAAGATAAAGATACTTGATTGGCTCTAAAACTAAGAAACAAAAGAGAGAAGAAGAAAAGAGATGAGATGATTGGATGCGTTTCGCACGCGTCCATATAAAGTCTGAACCCCTGGCGATGGCGTGATCCAGAGCCTCAACAACCCTAACCCACCAGCGAATCCACTCATTTCGTGGGTTTAGTGGTGGGAACGATTTTCCCACCACAACTCCTCCCCGGCCACCTGGTGCGAATCACGCGTGTCTCCTCCTCCATGATCCTCCTTGCCTACAAGATCCTCCTGGCCATGAAACAGAAAAAGAACCATAAGAAACAAACGACAAAATCCGGCCCGAAACCTACTCTATCCGATTCTCGAACACTATCCTCCTCTCCACCCACTTGTCGTCCCGTTTAAGGTCGGTGCCTGTCGTCCCGGTTGCAGTCGGTGCTGATCGTCCCGGTTTAATGAGACGGTGCTCACAATCCTGTTCCTCCGCAACAGCCGTATCCTCCGTCCCAGCCATGTCGTCCCGGTTTAACGAGACAGTGCTCACAACCCTCCAACGTCCTTCTTCCGCTCCAGCTGTGCCCTCTGCTCCATCCGTATCGTCCCGGTTTAACGAGACGGTGCTCACTCCTCCGCTCCAAACCCGTATCCTCCGCTCCATCGTCCCGGTTTAATGAGACGGTGCTCACTGATTCTCCTCTGCGGCATCTACCCTGTATCCTCCGCTCCAGCCATATCGTCCCGGTTTAATGAGACGGTGCTCAATCCTCCAACGTCCTTCCTCCGCTCTAGCCACGCTCTGTACCCGTCCCAACGTCCCGGTTTAATGAGACGGTGCTCACATCCTCCACTGGACTAGCCGTATCCTCCGCTTCTCCCCTCAACACCTGCACGCTTTTCTTCCTCCCAAGTACGCTCTCATCTCCATGCTCGCCTCTCGCCAAGTGTACCTCCGGCTAGTGAATGGAAAATGGATTTTCCCCTCCCCGGCCTTTTGTGCGAAGCACACCTGGTCAGACACATAACGATCGCCGCTGTTGTTCAAGCATTCGGGCTTTTCGTGCTGCTGGTGGCGGGCGGGCGGTTTGTCTCGGGCGTGGCTGCGCGAAGTGCTCCGTAACCTCTTGCACTAGCTGTGTCAATTGTTCCGGTGATGGGAGCGGTACGGAGGTACGTGACAATTGTGCTGGTGGTGGCAGTGGTGGATCTTGTACATCAACTTCGTACCGCCGAGATTGAGCGAAATGCTCCGTGACCTCTCGCATCAATTGTGTCAATTGTTCCGGCGAAAGTAGAGGTGCAGGCGGCGGTGGTGGTGGCGGTGGTGGCGGTGGTGGCGGTGGTGGCGATCGTGCTCGTGGTGCTGGTGACGGTGGCAATGTTGGAGCTCCGGCTCGTGCATAGTCTCTTATCGTACGGAAGTCACGAGCAGCCGGTGCCATTGGTATTTCTGCACCTGCAGTCCCAAGTATAAGTCGATCGCGGTTGTTAATGCTGACGATACCTTTCCCCAGATCGGTACGTAGATCTGTACACTTCCGGAGGTTGTGCTGGTCATCAGCACAATAGTAGCATGGCGGACAATCGACTTGCTGCGGTGGCTGCACTGGTTCTTGACGGTATGGCGGTACAGGCTGGTTATGGGACGGTACGATGGGTTCGGATCGGAGCAGCTTGATGGGCTTTTGACGGGTCGGAGCAGCAGGCTCACTTCGGCACGTTACTGTGGACTCAGTTCGGTGTGGCCTGATGGGCTCTGGCTGCGCGTAGTGGTGCCGACGGATTTTCTGCCCTTGCGGAGGCTCGACACGAATAATTCCCAGCCGTACCGTCGGCCCAGCACGAATGGTACCTTGTCTAGCCGTGGAAGCCGTCGATGCCGTGGGAGCCGGAGGTGTGAAAGCCGTGGGAGCTATGGGTGCCGTGGGAGTTGTCAGAATCTTGGAGGTCATGGGAGCCGTGGGTTGAACCGTGGGAGCCGTGGGAACCGTCGAAGTCATCGGGGAAGCTGTGCCAGAGGAAGTCAAAGTCAAATCAGTAGCTGCGGGAGACTTGTGAGCCGTGGTGGAAATCGTGGGAGCCATTGGAGTCACCGAAGCCGTGGGAGCCGTGAGAGTGGTCGGAGTCATGGGAGCCGGAGAAGTTGTCGGAGTGCCAGAGGTCATCAGAGGTACAGGAGCCGTGGGAGCCGTCAAAGTCATCGGGGAAGCTGTGGCAGATGAAGTCGAAGTCATATCAGTAGCTGCGGAAGACTTGTGAGCCGTAAATTCGAACATCGCAAGGGCTTCGGCTGCAGTGATCTTCGCAGTGATCCAACTGTGTAGCTTGCCATAGTCGAACGTGCTCGGCTCAAGTGGATGCATGCCGAGCTTGGTGACCGCCTTCCTCCAGAGCCGTTTCGGAAGTGCACGCAAAAGCATCTCCGTCCTCTCGTACTCGCACATCATCCCACGTTCGGTAACCACTCCGCTGATGTGATCGTAGGTGCGGAGAAACGACTTCTGATCAAGACCTCCGAATTCCGCATGGTCACGAGCTCTATGGCTATCTCTGAAGGTCGCACAGAGTTGCTCGAGATAGTGACGCGTGTAGACGAGTGAATCGGGCCGGCTGTCACTATACCAAAACACATCCAACATCTCCTTCTTGAGCGCAGCCCAGTCACGATCCGTGTAGCCGCGCATGATCATCACGGTTTCTCTGATCTCTTCCGTGCAGTAATAGGGAAGCATGGCGATGACACTGCTCTCGGTAACGTCGGTAGCAGTAAAGGCGGCCAAGCTCTCGTACTTGTGAAGAAAAGTCGTCACATCTCGCCCACGGAAAGCTGGGGCACCTGGAGCATTTGGAAGCGGAAATCGATTCCGGTGCTGCCGTGAGATGGTCTCCACAACTAATTCCGTGATCTCCATGCTGCGTGATGATGGTAATTGCGGTCTGCAGATGTGAATTCGATGCTGCGCTCACCGCGATCTTGGGGCAGTGTCGACGCGTCGTTTCTGAACCGTGACGTCTACTCTGACCAACTCGTCGATTCCGTGATACTCTCTGTGATCCAGTAGTCTCTCGCGGCTGACTTACTTTCCCGTACTCTGCATTCCGAAACGAAATCCGCGTTTGGGCTCCAATTGTGGGAGAAAACCCGTGCAAAGGATTCTCGCACGGCAGCGACCGATAAGAAGCTGCAAATGAGCGGCTTCGTTTCGAGGAGCGTTGGGAGGGAGTAGCGCCAGCGAGATAAAGATGCTTGATTGGCTCTAAAACTAAGAAACAAAAGAGAGAAGAAGAAAAGAGATGAGATGATTGGATGCGTTTCGCACGCGTCCATATAAAGTCTGAACCCCTGGCGATGGCGTGATCCAGAGCCTCAACAACCCTAACCCACCAGCGAATCCACTCATTTCGTGGGTTCAGTGGTGGGAACGATTTTCCCACCACACCGGGCACAGAGATTATTTCCTGATGAGTTCCAATGAAGATACTCCACCGGAATTCCGTAAACGAGACAGAAGAGCACCATATATTTGAAGTCTGTTGTGGTGATTGCACATTTGAAAAGGATGTGTGCATAAAGAACAGTTGAGTCAAGACCTCGAAAATGTATTTGAGTAACAAGTTTATAGTGTACAGTAGAAATCGTAATAATATTTTAGGTTGTTGTCCGCTGATGTGTTCTGACTGTGAATTGCTGCTGGAGCTTGCCTTGTTACTTTGCGGGTGCAAAGGTGAGTCTTTTATGGATGGTGCGAAATCACTCGATCTCACTCATCTGTGACTTTGGCATTGGTACTAGATAGCTATGGCCACCGATCGTTTGGCTAATTGCTCGATCTCAGACGATTGTGCTATTTATCTGTTTGATTTCCGGCACTTGTTATAGTGCAAGGCATCCCTGTAGGTTATCCTCATGTTGCCAGGCTTACCGTGCTGTTTGCATATCATGCAGAATACAGACTGCGACAACGAAGACTTACGCATTCATCGAACCATCACTTCCTTTTAGATCTCTCGTTTCAATGCTGAATCGGATAGTGGATTACAAATATATGTTTATCTCAATAGATGTATGTCAGCGAACAGCCGATGCTATACCACGTATCTTTCAACCATTGTATCTTATGTTCTCCACAGAGTTGCACTCATGATAAGTCACCAAAGCTGACTGCGTCATCAGTAGCAACACCCAGACACATGTTCTCAATAGGTAGCCGTAACTACCGGTACGCAGTTAACATACGAAGTTTGGGCATGTCCCCTCTCCAATGTAGTTCAGTCCTACATATCAAATACCATCGTTTGCCCGCAGGAGAGGTTTTTCGGTATATTGGTCTCTAGCCCACTGCCTCAAAAAGATCCATATAATGAAGCTAGTCCTGGTTGGAAGAATCAAATACATCCAACCTGAAGGTCTCCGTAATGGCTTGACCCTGCTTCAGCAATACGTATATGTTCCTACCTATCTGTGGGCAGAGGAATATAGAAGTATGCTACCTATGTTTTCGGAACAATGAATCCATCAGCTAAGTGTTTGAACTATCGCTGTCCAATCAAGGAGATGTACTGCCCATACGCAGTGTAATCATTGCACTTTGTCAGGGCTCGGTATTGGCTAAGCATGGTCATCGCGAAGGACATGCGGTGCTCAGTGAAGGAGATACCGTGGGTGTGACATCAGCTAACCATAAGACAGGCGCTGACTGTGAATTGCCATGGACTTTCACCGTACCTCGTACACCTGCTATGGGGAAATCCGTAACAGTACCTCCCTCTCCAACTCTGATGGCCTCAACAGAAACTCCATCATATGAAGTGTGCAAACAATAGATACCACTCAGACAGCACTAACGTATATCATAGGGTATCAAAGGGTGTGTGTGTAATCCAAACATAAAGTAAAAATAATAATTACCTCCACCTAACCCAGGGTAGTATGAGTTCAACATTTGAAATTAGTTCCACCTCTTTTGTGCTTTTGGTTTTGGTGATAGTTTCCACCTGTTGCCTTTTTCTATCGCTGGGTTCTTCATATAGTATTCGTCGATAAGATCAGGGGCGATTTCGTGAAGATGTTCCCAGGATTCACAAGTGTTCTCATCATGCAACAATCCCATCCATTTGACCAAGAACACATACTTGCGGTAATCATCATCTGTAGGTCTGCTGGCCATAATATCTTCTGGAATCCATCTGCCGTTATCAGCCTCAACTGGAGGTACCTCATCCTCGTCCTCATCCTCATCCTCATCCTCCTCATTCTGGACCTTGTCATCATCCAGCTGGATACCACGATGTCGCTCAGGACGACTCCTGGTACTGTGAATGTTATCATGCTTATTGTCGCTATCATTGTCCCCATCGTCAATCCTATCCTCCGCATCAAAAGGTTTATCTTTAGCAATGGGGATGCAGATCGCAGATATTATCGGAGTCTCAATATCTGGCTCTATCATCAGGGCTTCTATCACAGTCTTGTTCAATACCCCTCGACGAGGCTTAGCAATGGGTGGCATGTAATTGGCTCCTTTCTCATGTAGAATGAGGTTATTGAGAGTGACCAATGGACTTTGTTATCTTCTGTCTCAATGGAGATGGGACATTGTTCCAAATATTAATGGGATCAGTGTAAGTCTCTGCACAATGAATGTTAGAGTGTTTGCACGCAATGTGAAGGCCATACTTACTGCCATCATTATCTCGATTGAAGTAGTACTCAGGCTTCCACTCAGGCCTGTTGCACCGGATTATGAAGTCATCAATTTCAACCTTTGTTGGAACTGAACCTCCATTTCTTTTCCACTCTGTCAGTACATTATGCAATGCCATACATGTTAACACAATTAGTACCGGGGGTATCTGTTTCCGAACCCAGTCACGGAAGCGGTCCAAATACTTGCTACGTTTACCCATTTGTTGAAGGATAAGTATATATAGAAATCATGTCATCCTCTTGACAAGATAGTAACTAGCACATTCCTGGTAGTATTAGCGATGCTACAGATTGCAGACAGCACTCACATCAGGTTCATTCGTATGATCCAATTGGCGCACAAAGAATGTAAAATCTGAAAGAATTAGATCAATGTGTATGCGGCACTCATCATCATCATCAGAATGGTGTAAGTTGTGTAGTTTCCCCACACACTCACAGGCCTTCTTGATCACGTGCAATCTGACTGAATTGCAACTGATTCTGATCAGACATACGGCCGGTTAGTCAGTGCGAATACACTTCTGGGAGATATCTAACTATCTTGAGAGACTCCTTCTGACATTCCTGTCAGCTAATATTGAGTACTTCCTGCCTGCATGCCTTCGGCCAGGAATGATGTACTGACTTTCTGTTGGAAACGATATGTTAGTCAGTATCTATCACTCTCGGAATCGTATAAGCTACTAACAGAAACTCATCTTCAGTTGGAAATGGTATCTCGCTCAGCAGTTGCTTCTCCATCATGTGACGCATTGTCTTCAGTACAGCAGTAACTCGAAGATCACCTGGTGCAAGGATACTTCGACTGCTATATCTTTTACTGCTGACCAACAGGTTCGACAGTGTCCGTGGCGAAGAAGATGGGATAAGTTGTAAAGCCATTGATAATGGGTGTAGACTCTGAAGGTGACTACAATTTGTCACTGAACGAATACTGACGATGGAAATGACACTGGGTGCTGGGGACATGAAATGGGACGCTTGATTCAGTGGGGGCAGAGATGGTTTTAGGACTGGATTTGACTCGGATGAAATGGATGTAGATGCTGAGGACACCTGAGTAATCGAACTTTTGATACGTGAGACTGAAGTCTTTGTCCGCGATTGCTTCTACTTGTCAGACGGCAACGTGAGTTTCCTCTAATGACTGTTTGTCCTACGTGGCATTGGGGTACCAGGAGTGGCCAGTACTGCTTTTGGAATTGAGGATGTGGCCTTGTATATGGGTTTTGTTGTTCAGATCATTTTCAGAAGGCATGAATGACAGAAAGACAGAAAAAGAGTACAGTTACGATGTAAACGAAGGGTAATATAGTGTGGAAAAGGTCTGACACATCGCTGAGCATTGCACGTACAATGTTTTCTTATAAAGGGGCAGATTTACATGATTTCGTATTGGCTTGTCACGAAAGTATCACGTACAATTAGTCAATCAAATACCAATAATGCCAAGAAAACAGAAACGAGACTAAAAATATCTTTGTAAAATGCAAAAATGACTCCACCCCATCTAAAGAGGATATGCAAAAACCCTATCTAACCCAACTCCCAAATGGAAACCTACATATGTAACTATGCTATTCATTTGCAGTACTGTTGGATGTAATGAAAACCATTACTAAAATCACTGACCGGTCCACAGTGGAGTCAAACACGATGCCTCGAGCTGTTTGAAGCTCATACTGGCATTGAAATCTTGGTTTGTACCAATTGCCACCGAGTCTGACCATTGGTCAACAGCCACCTATACTGATGACACGTCATACAGTGCCTCCTTCTTCTCCACCACAATCTCTGCCATTTGCGACCTCGTCTGCCACTATTGCTTTAACTCCACCACCACTCACAACATCGCTTCAACAATTTGTGCTGTCTCCGCCATTCCTACATCTCTGATATTCTTTGACTCCTCCAGCACAAACGATGATACATCTTGGAGAGAAGCACACTCGACCTGGTGAGTAGCAATCACCCCCAGTTGTGTCATTGCTGAGTGGTTTATTGCAACGAACCAGTGTAATGGCGGTGCCAGGTGCACTTGGCCCTCCCAAGCACACTTGGCTCCCAGGTGCACTTGGTCCTCCCAAACGCACTTGGCTCCCAAGCGCACTTGGCTGCCAAGGCCGGGTAAGCGCCCTTCATATATAATCACCTCGCAAAGTGCTTTTGGCACGCTAGCGATTATCTTACCTACATACTACTTTACTATATTCACGTATCCTCGTTTGCAACCGTATCTACATGTATCCATCCATATGAGGACGTACGTCCTTACACTATAATCGCTTTTCAGTCACCAGATAAGTTTCGCTCACGGGATTTCGTGATTTCCTTACTTTTCGACGCGTCGCGACACGCCGTAACCTCCGCATCCGAGAACTATCGCTAGATTGTCGATACAAGATAAGTAATCATCCAATTGAGTTGATTAACGGTAGTAGGGACGATTCCGAGATGATTTAGACGTCAATCAGTCCCGAGAGACGCGTTACCTGCCATAATAGGCACTCCCGAAAAGTTGAAAACCCTATTCTCGACCTACACTGAGTATCACC
The DNA here is from genome assembly GCA_014904905.1 of Wilcoxina mikolae CBS 423.85. Taxonomy (NCBI): domain Eukaryota; kingdom Fungi; phylum Ascomycota; class Pezizomycetes; order Pezizales; family Pyronemataceae; genus Wilcoxina; species Wilcoxina mikolae. Next base: position 119,804 of record MU122293.1, read on the forward strand.
ACTAGAACGATGAATCAGGATAAGTATACCTGTCAGTTGTCTGCCGCAGAGACGATTGTGAAGTCAACTGGCCCCGAGTGTGGTGTCACCTACCCCACATGACGATTTCATGAATCACACCTTTTCGACGCGTCGCGACACATCCGAACGAGAAATCATACGGATTTGAGAGCTACCAATTGCAGAAGCAGAGAGTCTTGAGAAGTATACCTAATTGAGGCTGATGGTAGCAGAGACGATTCCGAGTTGATTCCGGAGGCCAATTGGCCAGAGACGCGTCAGCGGCCAAGTCAGTCGAGGTCGATCACCACTCCACAAATAGGCTACCAATCGCGAGAGCGACGAGATCGGATAAGTTACCATCCACTTGAGTCAATTGACGATTACAGGAATGATTCCGGTGCCTAAGTGACCCCGAGAGCCGCGTCACCGGCTGTACTCCAGAGATTCTTCGAACCTCGTCCGGCGAGCGCAATCGCATGCGATCTATCGAGACGAGTCAAATACTATCGACGGCAGTCAATCGAGTATGAAGTGCTGGCGAGGCCGCAATTGACGATACCCCTACATGCGTCAATTCGTCGAGCGATGTGCGCCTACGGAGGATCAGCATTTCGCCAGCAGATTTACACACGGTCGAGGCCTACCGAGCCGAGAAGGCCGAATGCTACGAGAATCACCTCTTTTACGGAAGATCGAAGCGCGAGATTGCCGAGCAATCGATCGATGCCACCGACGGCAATTACGATTGCGATTACCCTTCTACAAGACTCAATTTAGTTATCTACGTTACGATGAGCTGCCATGGCACGAGCCATGTCGAAGTCAATGACTACGTTACGGATGCTATTAGGAGTTTTCAGTTGCGGGAGAGGAAGCCATCAGTGCCAACTCTATTCAATTTCGTCGAACAAGTCAACGAAACCGTATCGCCAAACGAGTGAATACAGATATGTGCCCATACGATGGCAAACGAAGCGGATTACTAGGAATACGATGGAGATTATTTGGTTCAATTGTAGTCGGGAATCTGAGGATCCACGGGGCTACTGGAGGATGGACCGTCTGGGCACTCTTCGGAGACCAGCGGATCCCGTATGTATATACAGTTTGAGGTTCAATTGATACTTGTCGTATCCCCAAGTGGGAATGGACGTTATTTGGTTGTCAGACAGTCCCAATTGGGTGTGACAAGTACGTGATTCGCTGAGTGAGCTTATTTCGTACAAATGGTGGCAGCCGCGGTGGACGCAATGTGTGAGCTGGTGTTGGGGTGGTCTTGGCTCAAGTCCAGGAATCCTGACGTCGATTGCCAACGCGGTCGACTTTTTGGCTCTGCGAACCCAGGGGTGAGCGGAAGTGGTGGCAGTGGACCGGGCAGACCAACCAGAATACCTCGGGAATGCACCAGGATCTACGACTAGGCAGGAGACGTGTTCCGAAGGTGGCTGTACTCCGGATATTCAAATACTTGGAGCTACTGCCTTTGACGATCTATTGGCCAGAGGAGAGGTCGTCGATGGATGTTCTTCCTAAGAGTGGGAGTTCGTACAGGGCTGCTGGGAGCCACCATGGAAGGCGTCACTGATGGTCAGTGAGATAGGCCCCAGGCGCTGGATGGGCGAGCAGGGAGCAGCGGCGGTAGTTGCGGCAGAAGAGTTACCAACAATGC
>MU122293.1:122933-133991 GCA_014904905.1 Wilcoxina mikolae CBS 423.85
GGAACTCCGACCAAAAGAGGGGGATAACCGTACCGGGAATTCAGAAACGACCCCTACTGCAAACAATTACCGCACCGGAAGTGCTGGCATCAAGCACTGTCACGGTTAGGTATACCAGAGAAGTCAACGGTTACGATGCCGAGGATTTATCACGGAAGCGAAGCCTCCCGATGGGGCTACCGAAGGCCGAAGGACATACAGTGGAGATGACTACTAGATCAGAGATATTATACGAAATGGAGTTATCATTGCGAGGTGACCACATCGCAGAAGCGATCGATAGTACCGAAGAGACTACCGGCAACATCGCCAAAGGTGTCAAATGGTATCCCGAATGACTATTGAGAAAATGACCAAGAGTCTACCGAGCTGTCTATCGAGACGTCAAAACCTAACTGAGAAGCACCGAATTCTCCGAGGTAAACTACTGGAGATATAAGCAGCACGGAATGTGCACCTTATCGGAATTGCACCTCATCGGAATGTGCGGCATAATGGGAACGAACCTACGTCGGATCAAGAGGTCGAGAGCAGAAGCTCCAGCTTAGACGTACGAAGCTGCGATACAGGCTTCTGAGAGCACAAACGTCGCGTGAATATGTCGGAATAGGATTTGAGCTTAGGCTCCTGATCAGATATACGAAGCTGCCACGATGCAGGCTTCCGGGAGTTTCCAAGAGCGCAATCGCTCCGAATCTCATGGTAACTATGACCTTGTATGGGATGCTTACGAATTAGATATATCAACGAACGAATATGCTCTGCAATTGGTCTTTATCTCCGAGGGCACCAAACGAAGCCACGACGATAATCAATTGACGTCACCACAGATAGTGGTGATTAACCTAATCGGGCTAGAATTAGGGTGTGTCCCCTACAGCTAGGCTCGGAAGGGCGTAGCGGGTGAAAACCCACTACTTTCGTGGATTCGGAAAGCCGAAGGCATGGAAATCGGAGAATGACTGCCTTGATCTACATGGAGCGGAAGCATACTTGGTTACTTGGTGAGTACGACCTTATGGCACACTTACGAGTTAGATACCGCAACTCGAATGAGCATGTACGAATGCATGTCGACATACGATGACTGCAATCGAGGGCCGAATGAGGCCGACAAAAGTCAACCAACCACCACTGGATCTGGAGCAGGATGGCAACGGAAAGCCGAATCCCGATTACCGATATACAAGTCGACTTGGAGCCAATCGGTGAGACGCATATCAATGCCGAGCGTGAAGGCTATCACCGATCAGGTCTGCCATGTGTTTGGATATATGAAAGCGCAGACATGGAATTGGAGAAATCATACGAATCTGAGAAGCTCTCAAGAGCAGTAGCTATGACCAAGATAAGTACATCATGCAATTATGCTAGTTGACTGCTGCAGCGATGCGATACCGGCCACGATGGCCTTGCCCCTCAGATCACGTTCACGAACCCGTCCAATGAAATAAATCGTATACGAACGATCGATCGATTAGTCGGAAGTCGAGGTGTCAACTACGATCTATCGATGCCGAACGACGCCCGCAAGTCGGCCAATGGCATCTACCGATTCGAGCACCACCGAGCTAGCACTATAGGGATCAATTATTTGGATTCGGAGACGGACTTGGAGGATTCAGGTTCAATTGGACGTTTCCTTCTCTTCTCTTCTCTTCTCTTCTCTTTCATCACTTCGTTTCTTATGGATCTCGGCCCGGTATAAATGGCGTCGGCACGGGTTTTACCACCTACCACTGGAGGTGGATTTCCTCATGCACCGAATCCGCCGTGAGGCCGCCGCGATGGCACCGATCGGTCGCGGGACTTATGCAGACGTACGAAGGTGTACACACCCTATCTTGTCTTTCTTCATGTATATATGTTGCAGCCCAGGGGGTCTGCTGATAAAGAGGGGGATGATGTAATGGCGGTGCCAGGTGCACTTGGCCCTCCCAAGCGCACTTGGCTCCCAGGTGCACTTGGTCCTCCCTAACGCACTTGGCTCCCAAGCGCACTTGGCTGCCGAGGCCGGGTAAGCGCCCTTCATATATAATCACCTCGCGAAGTGCTTTTGGCACGCTAGCGATTATCTTACCTATATACTACTTTACTATATTCACGTATCCTCGTTTGCAACCGTATCTACATGTATCCATATGAGGACGTATGTCCTTACAACCAGGAAGCAGGTGTCGGACTCTCTACCAGTTTGGAGGCACCAGGTATTCCCAGGGGAGAAGATCGTAGTTGTGGTGGTAGTGGTGGTGGTGGTGGTGGTGGTGGTGGTGGTGGTGGTGGTGGTGGAGTAGCTCTTGTAATCTTTGGAGACGCAACTGCTATTGCCTTCAGAACAGCCACAATGATGAGAGGGTTGTAAGCTTTAATGGAACAGAAGGTGGCCACAGAGTCGTTGCTATCGAGTCGAGTTGCATTCCATTGCTGCAGATAGGTTTCGCCGGGTATCGCTAGACACCCACGAATACAACCGACATCTCTGGCAGGACATAGGTGACCCACAGTATGGTATACGGCCTTTGCGGCGAGCTTCTCAACTCATGAGAGATGCTATCTAGTCAGGCTGTGGTAAACGCAGATGTTGTCTCAACGGTCATAGCTCGCTGGGCAGTAGCTTTCAGGGTCGACAATGACAACCCGGAAGGGGTATATAAGTGTTGGGCCAGAGGGAACGGTATTGGTGGAGATGTCATCGAGTTTTTGTTTCTTCTGGAAGGCAGAAGCAATGATGGTTAGTGACATTGCACGTTAATGAGAGGGTGGCTGCAGCTTCGGTATCTCGGGAGACCAGGTGTCTTTCTTGATATGGCCTTTGCTATGTTTGGAGTTGGAGCAGTTGTCGCAGATGCCACAGTCAGGGTTGATATCGGTGTTGGTGTGGAAAGGTAAAGGTGGGTTTTCTTTGTGATATCGGTCCACCTGAACCCGAGTGTTATCGAAACAGTCTTGGAGAAACGCCTGGAACTCGCTCCACCATTCCATGTATCGAGGTTGAGTCGATATCCGATGCTTCCACATCTCCTGAAACTGTGCAAAGTGCCTTGTAGTGACTGGGTCCGAAAAAAGGATATCATACATGAAGTCAATCGTGCCATCATCCTTCACACTGTGAATGGCATACATCTGAATAAGGCTCCAAATATTTTCGGCCATAAACTGCTTCGTGAAACCATCTAGGTGGAGACTGTCCTTAATTGCCTTGGTTTTCGAGGGGGTGGATGGGATATTTGTGGGTGGCATTGCACCGTTCTGAGCTATATATAAGGTGTTTGAGGGGTCGGTCAGGGTTAGGGTTATTGTGTCTAAAAACGATGAAGAGTGTTTTAAATAGGTGAAGATAGAGTAGATAGAGATGATAGAGAAGAATCGAAATGTAGAGAATGTACGGCAGTATATATAAAATGTAGAATGGGCTATCAAGAAGGTGGAATCGAGTGGAGTGGCTCACAGAAGAGGTGAAACAGATAGTGATATTAAACATCATACTTGAAAAGGAGCTTTCCTGGTTATGAGGAGGTATCGGCACTTTTCTTCCGGCCTGAAAGATGCACCTCATATTTTATACGACTCTGAGAGTTGTTTGAAACACTTTCTGAGTGTGCGACACACTTGTCATACGGATGTTGGGTCAAAGCGTTTCTAATGGCGACCGGCCTATGGCAGGGTAACCGCCCATCCGCCAAAGTATATAGTCAGCTCGTACGATTGCTCTTGCATGCCATCGATAACCTTACCTATTGAATCTACCTCATTCTCGAATATACGTTTGCAACCGTATCTTCCCTAATACTCTTATACGAGGCCGTACACAGATGTACTCCCTTACAATGTTATCGATCTTTAGTAATTCGATACGTTTCGCTCTAGGAATTTCGTGAATTACCCCTTTTCGACGCGTTACTATCATCAAGAAGTCACACGAATACAGGCGATCTACCATCAAGACATTTTACGAATCGACGAGAAACTACCTCGAGACATTCTACGGGGCTCAGTAAATCCTTTTTTCTTGACGTGTCGATACACACGACAGACCATCGAGCTCAATGCGAAGTCGAAAGACGGAAGGAAGCCCAAGACGAAATAAGACGCAAAGACGAAGTAAGACCGAAAGACTGAAAGAAGCCGGAAGACAAGGTGAAGTCAAGACCGAGTCGAAGGAAAGTGAAGACAAGACCAAGGTGAAGTCAAGACCAAGGTGAAGTCAAGACCAATGTGAAGTCAAGACGGCAAGGTCGAAGGGCGAAAGTCGGAGGGCAATTGCAAGTTGAAGGACAAAGCGAAGAGTAGTCGAAGACAGTTGGTGTGATGACTGTACCTACGATCCGGATTTCAAGTGGACGCGATCACAATCATCGTTTGCACGGAAGTGCACCTTATCGTTTGTACGGAAGTGCACCTGAATACGAATACGAAGTGCACTTGACGATCTGACGCGCACATGACGATTACCTTCCTACGATCTGAGCGGAAACTCACAAGCGCACCTGACGATTACCTTCCTACAATCTGAAGTGCACTTGACGATTGCCTTCCTCCGAATTGAGTGGAAGCTCCGAAGCGCACCTACGACTGTCAGCATTGCACAGACAAAGTGCACTTACGGAGAAATACTACCGAGGGCACAAGCCTTGCGCAAGCTAAGCGCACTTGATTGATATTGTAAGTTCAATCTTCTCTTGGATGCTCACGAGGTAGATAATCGGCGAAACACATACGATTGATACGTGATGAGACCTTCGAATCGGTCAATGACTTCCCAAGCGACGCCGATTTACACCTCTGAGCCTGCACCACGGAAGCTATAAACATATGGGCTTGGACATGGACATAGAGCTTGGTGCTGCCGAGCCACGAAAGTCATCGATTTCGAAATATGGAGATCTGGAGGTTACAGGGGTCAATTGGACATTTCATTCTTACTTTCCCCTTCGCTTCTCTTCTTATTGGATCTCGGCCCAGTACAAATAGCATCGTCACGGGTTTTACCACCTACCACTGGCGGTGGACATTCCCCGTGTGCCGGATCCACCGAAAGGTCACCTTCGAGCGGTACCAATCGGAAGCAGGATTGATGAAGCCGTAAGAGGGCGTATGAGCTTGGATTTTTCTTCTTCTCTTCATGTACGGGTATGCAGCCCAGGAGGTCTGCAGATAAAGAGGGGGATGATGTAATGGCGGCCGGCCTATGGCAGGATAACCGCCCATCCGCCCAAGTATATTGTCCGCTCGTGCGAGTGGTCTTGCACGCCATCGATAACCTTACCTATTGAATCTACCTCATTCTCAAATCCACTTTTGCAACCGTATCTTCCCTAATACTCTTATACGAGGCCGTATACGGACGTATGCCCTTACAGCATTGAAGTCTGTCAGTTTGGATTCCTATCATATGGCAGTGACATCAAGTTCCAACATAATGATGCAACGTGGGGTCACAAACAGTCAGGAGCAGCCATATGAAGTGAGAGAAGTGTCACCAGCATCTCTGGCAGTACATAGGCCTCTCTAGGCACCAACAATTGGTTCTGTGCGGTGGTGTCATGAACTCTCAACTCGTGTCTTGATACATGAAAAGAGGGATATCACATGTTTTCGTCCGCGTTTCGTATCATCCGCTATGTTAAACATCAACAAAGCAAGAAAACAAGCAAGTCCATGGATTCATTATTATATTTGCGTTACCAGTAGTATCAATGTATACTCTGGCTAGTATTGGCAATGAAGTGGATCAGTTCTTGTCGGATCGAACCGACCAGTGGTTCGAAGCAGATTCAATCCGAGGTTTGGTGAAGTTCCGAGGTCTGTCACAAACCGATTTGCAAACCATCGATGTTCGAACGACAATAGGTAAGCGAGTGCTTGTCCAATCGGCTCGAATTGTAGTTCATATTGTAGCGCCTGAGGTTTGCTTCAAGATGAACCACCAATCGAGCCGATCGGACAAGAATTCGCTTACTTATTTTCGCTCGCAGTTGTAGGCTGAAATGGTGGAGTTTGAGGCGAATGGCTTGACAAGGATCCGCTTCGCACGAACTGAACCAGATCATCAATGGTACGAACTTCCAACAGTTCATTGCCAATACTAGCTCTGGCCATGGCTCCATCGTTACACACTGTGTCGGCAGCATATTCCATGGTCTTGGCATTTTATTTACAGCCCAATAAGTTTTGTACGCCATGCAACTCAATTCCACAATCGCTGTATCACCACGAGTCATACATGGCAACGCTCAAAATATTCTGCCAACTGCAGATCCAGCCCTCAGCATTGCCTACACTGTGCGCACCATGCCTTCCATACGAACTCTGAATCGTTTCTGCCCTGTTGGCTTGAAACCTTACAGATCTGACTTGTAGCTCTACAAACACATCAACAGCGACCATCCTCGATATGGTGCCCAACCTCTTGAGGTGAAGACTGACTCCAAGTATCCTGAAAACGTTCGAAAATCCTCTCTGCAATGCGTCGACGATTCTCACAGTGGTTTTCATGCCAACCATGATCATGTTGATGATCCTGACGCGTTTCCTCAGTTGTACACGTCTCCTTCTCCAGAACCATCCGAATTTGACTCATATACAAAAAGCTTCTCAAATCCCAATGTGGAAGCCCCTGTTACATACATTCCAACCGACAATAAGTACAATGCTGGGCATAATTCTGAGCAGTACTTACACAACCCCTTCCATTTGTTCGACAGTGAGGAGGAGTACAATAATGAAGAGCTGGTCACATTGAAAGGTCTTCCCGCCAACGTCATTGATGAATTCCTAAAGTGCAACGGCCGGCTTAAAGATTGTTTGTGTGTTTCTCTGAAATGGAATTATAACATCTGACAGATAATCAATACGATAGAGGATGGACATGGCAATGGCTCCTGGAAGAACCCTACGTTTCAGATGGCATGGAATGTGCAGCATCCAGATGCAATTGAGTTTTGGCACCGTGACCTTATAGAGTGTACAACAAGGCTACTCCAGCAGTCAGCATACAAGGAACATCTTACATACACACCGATACGTTGCTTCAAAGATGCTGGGCACCCTGTTTACAACGAGCTGCATACTGAAGACTGGTGGTGGGATATGCAGGTAAGCTTCCTTCTTAGTATACCCTTTACAATGCTCACAATTGTGTAGATAACACTACCTGTCGGTGATACACTGGTGCTGATGATATTCATGTCTGACAGCACCGATCTCACGAACTTCTATGGTGACGAGAATGCATGGCCAGTATATATGACGATTGTCAACCTATCTTCAGTAGTACACACCAAGCCCACAATGCACAGTGTGTTGTTGGTCGCCCTTTTGCCCATTCCCATTACGATGTGTGATGTCCCCCTCAAAAGAAAAAATGCTTAGAGGAAGCATAACCGAATAGTCACTCAGAAAGTACTGGCGCATGTATTGAAACCCGTACTCAATTCCGAGACCCACACCTTCTATGCCCGCTGTGCATATGGCATTTTCAGGTATTGTTATGCGATACTGGCTGTATGGATTGCCGGTTACTCCGAGCAACGTGATCTTCACAACATCAAAAATGCTGTATGCCACTTATGCGAATACCCCTTGCAGGAAATGGGTAATCAAGCACCAACATGAGCGACACAGACTCCGTGATCATAATACATGTGGTATACTCTCAGATTCAAATACACCCCTGAGCATCACCGATCTCAAAGGCTACGATGTCAATCTAGGTTTCAACATCTTATCGTATTACGATTGCGTTACAAGTGATCTTCCCAAGCCTGATCTAGTCCACACGATGCAAAGTGGAGTGTTGAGGTACCTGCCGACATGGCCTCAAAAATTTCTCAAGCAGCATAAGTGTCTTGACAAGTTCAATGATATTTGGCTCTCGGTGCAGGCATACCTTGATATGACAAAACCAAGATGTGAATATGAGGAGGTTACGCATTGGAACTGAGGAGAAATCAAGACGACGACATGATTCCTTGTGAGTGTCGTACGCAATGCTCTGCGAGACCCAAGCCCCTCTCAGCACAGTATTTGTGACTGTACAGTTGAGTGTTCTCGCTTCCTTATTAAGATCTATTTCTATTGCCAGTTTGACTCTCACGATGACGAACCTCTAGACCTCATGCACACTGCTCTATATCACTTTCACGATTCGAACGATGTATTTCAACAATTCAGGGCTGGCAAATGACTTCCAGCAGAGGCCAAAGAGATACGTACAGAATTGTATGCTCAGCCGGATGCCGAGTTGAATCCAGAGAGAAACATGAAGAAAACAGAGTCCTTTTCACAGCACATTCGCGATGTCTGCAAAGGTATTATCAATGCAAAAATGGCCGAATACATTGAAGAGGGTAGTGATTTCAACTCTTTCAAGATACATCTCATGCAGCACTTCCGAGAGCAGATACAACGTTATGGTTTGCTTACACGGTTGTTGACGGATACCGGAGAAAGTTCTCACCGGAAGCAGATTAATGACAGGTTTAATTCCTCCAACAAGATGGGTGATTACTATACTCAGATAATCATCTACTACCTTCGGGGTGATACATTCGCTGTCAGAAAGGCCAACCAATAAGTAGAACAGTAAATGAGCTGCTCTACACATGACAACACAAGTGTCCACGGAAGTGACAATGGAAGTTAGGGTGGAAGCAACTACTGCTAGTAGATGTTGTTTATTTAGGTTCATATCTCCACAGAAGTACAAAGGAAAAGAGAAAGTCAAGGACTTTCAAGCCCACTCGAAAACAATCAGTGACGACATTCTCCTAAATGGTGTAAACAATGCCACCAGTCGTGTCCTATACCCCAAGCAGGTGCAATTTACCATGGATTGGAGGTACAATCACGCAAGATGCATGATGAGTACATGATTCAGAAGTTTAGATGTACTGGAGATAAACGATGGTATTCTGGGGTGGCCTGCCATGAGTGGGTATGGGTTCAACCTTTGCAACGTAAGGTGGGGCAGGAGCTGTGTCACAAGGCACTGCAGAGATACGTACCATACTATATGCTTCGTCTATTCGAGCTGCGAGTCATCCATTGGCGTGGCACATATACATTTTGGCTAGCATACGTTGAAGTGATAAAGCCTGCCAATACTAGAATACTGGAAAGTACATCGCAGCTAGTCAGGGTAGTGAAACCATCTTCCACAGGTGCATATGCAGTTATTAGTGCAGGAAATATTGTTGGTGGTGCTCACTTAATTCCTGAGGAGTCCATTTCGTCGAGGTTGGAGAATAAAGTATAGATAGTCAATAGTCATATAGACCGAGCGACTTGGAACGATGTTTATTATATGCTGGAGAACGAGTGGAATACAGCTGTGAACAGGGTATATATGGTGTTTAGAACTGTAAGGTGTTTAGAACTGTAAATAGACTGAATAAACATTACTTTGTGATGGGCAGACCTTCAAGTTGCTTGCGTCCAGCCAAGACATGGATGCAAGCAAAGTCGTTCCCCATGGAAAATGGCCTCATGGTGTAATATGCCATTCATAGCATCATTATTACAACGCCCAGAGCAGTGTGGCCACCGAGCACCAAGTACCATGCAATTGTACTGGCCAGATGAAGAACACAGTATATTAAGCGTTCCTCGGTACTGTGCAGAGTGATATATGACCGTGTGAATACCTAGCACCAGGAGTTGTTTCTGCAGTGCCTCACATCATATTGTCACAGACTTATATGCTACCCTACCTACCGATATTTCAGGCAGTCCAGGTATACCATCGATGTCTGAATGTAACTAATACGCCTGGGCAGAGGAATTTGTTCTCGATGTCAAGAACTAGACTAGTGAATACAAGATACTCTGTTTCAGCTTTGATATGTCAATTAGTTTAGAAATCAACTCTATATTTTGTACACAAAGGAAATATATCAGCAGTAGAAGTGAGAGAATTCCTGTAGGTCTACTCTGCAATTGTTAATATCTTTTCCAGATTATCCTTCTTGTAATGGCAGAAATTTAGCTGGTAGCATTCCAACTTTTAGTTGACTCTTTGTGTTGGTCTGTCAATCTGAAGGAGGAATGATACAGACATGTTCCAGTGAATATCCAATGTTTCAACCAGTGAAGACCAGAATGCAGAGGTGAATATAGAATCAGTATATGATACTATGCTGGATGTTAGATTACAAAATCTCTACTCTGTGAGAATGATTCCTATCAGGTCTGTAATTGTCTTGTTTCTACCTTTCAACAGTATAAGATGTGATATCTTGGAGAACCTAACACTATATTCTAGAATGATGAGCAATCGTCAGATACTGATCACTTGATAATCAAGCCTATGGAAATCATGTTCAAAGAGATATATATGTTAAATCCAGTGATTGCAATTTGCAACAAACTATAGCAAACATGATGAGCTGCCTTTTTTCATTGATAGTCAGGATATCAGCAGATATTGTCTTTAATTTCTTTATTTATTTCTTGCAGAAGGCAGTTCCTTATAAGTACATACATACTTGTATGGATGGATACGCATAGATATGGTTGCAAACGTAAATTAGTGATAAACAGGATATCAATTGTAAGTAAGATATTTGCTGGCATGCCAAAAGCACTTCTCCAGGTGGCTATACATGAAAGTCACTTATCCAGCCTCTGCTGCAAAGTATACTTCTGTGCCAAGTACACTTATAAGGCCAAGTGCGGCTGGCACCACCATTACATCAACCCCCTCTATATCGACAGACCTCCTGTGCTGCAGTATATACATATACATATAAAGAATGATACAATTATGTGCGTACGCCTTTGTACATCTGCATAAGTCTCATATCCGATCGGTACCATCATGGCGGCCTCACAGCAGATCTGACATAAAGAGAAACTGCACCTGTACTCGCTAGGGTAAATCGTGTGCTGATACCATTGATATCGGCCCGAGATTCATATGAAATGAGGACGATAAATAGAAGAGAAGGAAACGTCCATTTTACCCTTTATTTATTTATTTATTTATTCATCATACAGCATGCAGCCCGCAGGCTATGGCCGGTGAGGTACAAACAAATAACCAAGAACAAGCATAACAAA